>JANHGB010055882.1:0-25203 GCA_026283785.1 Coracopsis vasa
GAACCCAGAGAGACATCAGTAACTCATTCTCCAGAGGCGCTAGTATAAAATTCATCTGGTAATGTCAGGGCTTTAAATAGTCTTCTTTTTCATCTGAAGAATTAACAATTAAAAAATATAAGAGAATCTAGACTCTAAGGTTGATTTTTTTTCACTGTCTGGGAAATGAAATAACTGTATGCATAATGAGAGAAATAATAATTATTTTCAGAAAGGAAATGTGTAAGGTCATGTGAAAGTGAGATTGGGAGCAGATTGTAAGGAAGAATTTAGAGGAGACAGATGTTGAATATGAGAGGTTTAATTCCTCATCACATGTCTGTCTGGTCTATGCTGTTGGCCAAAGTAAACTATATGAAATAGGGATCATATGAAATAGTGTACTTTATATGTTAACTTTCCATTCTGGAGCTTTACAATAGCCAACAATGCAATTATAAGAGTAAGAGAATTAAAAAAAATAAAAACCTCATGCTGAAACATCTCTCCACAAAATTTATTTTCTTAGTTATTCTCAGAGGAAGATTATATAAAAAATATACCAGAAAACACTGAAAGATATTGATATTTCCATGCAGAAGTGTCAGCTGCAGAAATCTTTAAAGATGCAATTGTGACATGATGAAGTAAGGCAGTTTGGGGTTTGTTTTGTTTTCTTTTGGTTTAAGTGATATCTATCACCATATCACTAAGTATTTTTATAAATATGTATATAAACCTGTAAGAAAGAATATGGTAAGTAAATAAATAAAAAAATTATTCAAAATTATACGGATTGGAGCCTAAATATGTCTTTTTCAAACTTTTGCTGTTTTTTTTGCCTTTTTTTTTGTTGTTGTAGCTATTAAGCTTGAATTTGATCCATTTCCCTCCTATCCAATTTCTGATTTGGAAAACATGGAGGAAGGCTGTAAGAAGATGCTATTTCAGGTAAAAACACAATACATTTTTCACATATATTTGGCACTTCATCCTTTCAAAACAGCTTTCAATACATGTTGAATAATGTTAGGGCAAGGAACCATGAATGGCTTTTCCGCAATGGAGACATTTTTTTCTAACAGTACATTAGATTCCTTCTGACAGAAAAGAAGAAAAAGCAATTTTGTCTTTTCTTCTCAGATGTTTCATGGTGATATAGAAATATTTGGGAGAAGTAGCCACAGGCTTTATTTCTTTTTTGATGACAAGATGAAATGATAACTACCCTAATTTAATAAAAAAGGCTATATAGTACTCTGACCTATATCTCAGTTAACAGCAACCCATTGCATTATTTAGACAAAGACGCTGAATATTAGGAAACTGTACACGGTCCCTAGGTTGAACTAGAGAAAAGGGAAAAGTAAATAGCAGAAGAAAAAGCAGTGGAATTTATTTTAGGACACTGAGTTGGGATAATGGCTCAGGAAATGTGATAGTAGCCTTCTTGGAAGCAGAATTTCTGTAAACAGTTTTAAAGCCAGAAACATTTGGTTTCTGACAATGAAAAAATTGGAGAGTTTCTGTGCCACAGTTTTTAGAGCTGCAAGTCAGAGTACAGAAGGCTTCAAGTAAGTGCTGACTGAGTGAAAGGGGTATTTGTGTTAGCGCTTTTGCAAAATGAAAGTTTGTCCCACAGGGCAAAAGGTAATCAGCATCTTTCACAACCTGGACCACTCTTTCTCTGCCTAGCACCATCTATCATGTTTGCTATTGATCATTGTTTCTGGGAAGGAATAACAACAGCAAGCTATTTTATATATGTCCTACCTTACAACATCTTGTAGGTAAACTGATGGCTTGATGGAATTAAAACATAATTTAGGCCTAGATTCTAGTAGAGACTCAATGATTTGACAGTTCATTTCCTTTTTTCCTGGAAAAAAATGGATGTCAACTCCTAGTATTCTGAGTAGGTAATATATGTACCATAGTACAGAATTCAGACTATCTAATATGAAACACCCAACAGGCTAGCAGAATCTTGTAGAGGATGATTCAGAGGACTTATGTTAAAAAACTCTCTTAGGTTTCACAATCCCTTAACTCATGATATTAATTCCAAGAAAAGGTAGAAAGTTTATGCAATAAGTAACCAATTATTATGTGGTCGAGGTATCTGGCTCCAAAAGAATGCATTTTCATTTAACTATGAAAAAAACAAAGAAATCAGGTTAAATGATATTTAACAAATGTTGCTTTAGTAATCCATAGACTCAGAAAATTCCGAAAAGCTTAAATCATACTTAAAGTTTGTAGAATGGCTGAAAATGTACATGAATTACTCATGGCTTGGCTTTGGGCCATCTGGATTCTAACCAGTCAAAGTAGTGAGAAGAAATCTATTTTGTCATACTTTACAATACCTACACAAAAAATAAACATCTATAATATCAAGAAGAAGTAAAAGTATATAAATTCAAATGTGTCTTTTCCTCACTAATATCTATGCATCATTTTTGTTGCATCTCCATTAATGGAAGTCCATGTTGTTAGACAAAAAGTTTATCAAGGACCTCAGTCTTTGACCAACTTCTCATTTTGCCAGTAGCTGGAGAAAGTGCTTTTCTCTGTTTTTTCACCAGGTCCCCTGTTCCTGGAATATCTTTTCATGGTTTAAGATGTACAGAAATGGAGAAAAAAAGCAGTTTGATTACTGATTTATTGTACATGTTGGATTTTTTTTCCGATTTATGCTTTACAATGGAGAAATAATGTCATAATAGACAAGAATACTTGTGGTCTAGAGTTTTCTGTTGGGTACAATAGAAAGATTTCTAAAAGACCAATTCCTGTAGTGTTTAATCAGGGGAGCTGGAACTAGATGATCTTAAAGTCCCTCCCAACCCTAACCATTCTATGATTCTATGATTCTTCAGTTACTAGTCATCACATCAAATCCTTGGGAAAACTCAAGAGAATATTTAGGAACCCAAGTAATAACTAAGCTCTTTCATAAAGATAGATAATGCAAGTTTGCTTGGTATCTCTGTGTTGGCATCTTAAGAACTCAAGGGAAAAAGCATTTGTATGCATTCCTTTAAGGAGGCAATGGCAATACACGATGGTATAATCTTTGCTTCTGTTTTCTTTGATGAAAAGGAACAAAAAGGTAAGATTTTCTAAAAATGGCATTTCTCAATCAAGGGGTTATTTATTGCATGCTAGGAAAAGAACAGACTACACTTTACTGCATTTTTAAAACCATTGAAATAGGAGTAGAAGAATACAAACTGCTCCCATTTGTTTATGCCAATAAAACCAGTGAAAATCCTAGGAGAATTATCTGCAGAATCACATTCATTTTTAAGAGACTGTATGAAAGCTATATATCATCATTTTTGTATTGAGACATTTATTTTATGCAGTGCAAAGTCAATTGTCATAAATGGGAATCCCTATATGAATTCATACCCTCCTGACATTGAACAAGGTCTAATTTCTATATCTCCTAACCTCCTGCTGTTCAACGTGGTTTAGAACTGTGAAATTTAGATTGTTCAGCTTACTTGGCCTAACCAAAATTAATTTTATATTTGTATATAATAATAATAGAAGCAAGCAAGACCAAGACTTAACTAAACAAATGACCAGCAATAAACCTTCCATAACACATTTGCGAAAGGTCAGGATTATAAATGAAATTGATGTGATCGTTTTAATAGTTTCAAGGGGCTGAAGTGGTCTTCAAAACTAGTCCAATTTTTAAAACCTTTTTTTTAAGAAACAATAAATTGATGCTTACCAAGGGAAATTAGATCAAATAGCGAGCTGACAAGTACTATAGATATTTGCCTTATGCAGTCTATAAGATGTTTCTGAATATGCATACTTCACCAGAATATCTTCTAAAAGAAACTCTCATTATTCTGTTTCTCTCAGGAATTATAATTTTAACGGTTAAACCTTGACATCTGTTTAATCATCTTTAATTGGTGTGGCAGAGACAGTGGAATAGAGCAATGCCTTCTCCTTCCTGCCTTGAAAATGCTCTCCTTCTTCATAGGAATATTCAGCAGAGAGGTCATTCACAGTTCAGAAAGGGAAGCATTAAGTTCTGACTTAAGAAACAGGTTTCAAGCACAGTTTTCAAGCTCTTAAATCCTAGAAGCTTGAGAGTATTTCAGGAATCAATCTAGGCTCAGCTTTTTTTCTCTGAAGAGACTGATTTCCTATCAGGGGAACACTGAACTCTAATAGAAAGTGAAAAGGATATAATGTCATTCTCCTTGATTTACAGTTTTACCATTAAACAAAACATAACAGTGTAGAATTACTGACAGTTCTACACTGCCATTTACAGCATGCTCCCAGTGAAGGCTTGGCTAGGCAGATGCTCAGGGTGCCCCAGTTGTTGCCCTGGCCCTGGCAGGCACCTCTTCTCCTCAGAGCAGCTGATGCCGTCCCATTTGGCCTCAAAACCCTGTGCAAGTGGCTCTTGGCCTGTTATATTTAGAGAGATGCTACTTCTTGACTATATTTCAGCCACCAAGAGAGTGTATAACTGAAAAGTGCTGTGCAGTATACTACATCCACATCCTCAGGCATGTTATGGTTTGTGTCAGGCTAGAAGGCTTTTTAGGCCCTGTGCTTGGGAAAGTAGGTTTGCAGGGTCTCTCTCCTTGTAGACAATGATAACCTTGATCTTAAAATACTGCTGAATTGTCCCCTAGATACATCTTTGTTCTTAACTAGTTTTCCAGATTTTTCTAGATTATATGCTATCAATGATTTCTGAAAGATAAGGTTGTGATGTAATTATTGGATGCAATTTGCCTCAAATGCAGTTGGAATCACTAGGCCATGTGAATATTCATAGCCTGATCAGTCTATAAATCAAGTCACTCATTTTCTTTCTGCATATGTGTCTTCAATCCTTTTGAAAAAATAGTACACTTCAGGCTTTCTGCTGCTAAACAAATGTAAAGGAATACATATGTTTCTTATTCTGCTTCTAGTGGTATTCAGATTTTTTTCTACCCATATTTTCTGTTAAAGGAAAAATCTTGCCTAATTTAGACAGAACACGTCTACCCATTATATAAAATGAGAGGAAACAGATGAAGTGATCTCATTTCCCTTCACATGTACTTGATGTTAAAACAAAAAAAACTTGAATTGCAAAGCAGACATAAAAATGCAAATGGGTGAACTCTGAAACCTGATGAAAATTTTAAGTTTGGAATTTAATTATCAAAAAAAGGATAACTGAAAATGAAAACTTCTTAAAAATGGCAACTCAAGGCACAAACATGTCTAATTATAGCCAAATCAAAGAAAAAAGCAATTTTTTCACATAGTGACTGGCAATAAGGGGATGATTTGTGACATCCAACATGGCTTCACTAAGGGCAAATCATGCCTGATAAATTTGGAGGCCTTCCATGGTGGCGCCATGGCATTGGTGGATAAGCAAAGAGCAACTGACATAATCTACCTACTTGTGCAAGACGTTTGATGCTGTACCCGACTACATGCTTGTCTCTAAATTGGAGAGGTATGGATTTGACGGATGGACCATTTGGTGCGTAAGAATTGGCTGGATGGTTGCACTCAAACAATTGCGGTAAACGGCTCGATGTACAAGTGGAGATCAATGAAGTGTGGTGCTCCTCAGGGTTCAGTATTGTGACAGTGGGATTGAGTGTGCCCTCAGCAAGTTTGCTGATGACACCAAGATGTGTGTTATGGTTGGCATACTGGCTGGAAGGGTCTCTTGTGAGACCCCACTTGCAGTACTGCATTCAGCTCTAAGTCCCCCAACACAAGAGGGACATGACCTCTCAAGTGAGTCCAGAGGAGAGCCATGTAGATGATCAGAGGGCTGGAGCAGCTCTCCTGTGAAGAAAGGCAGAGAATTGGGCTTGTTCAGTCTGAAGAGAAGGCTCAGGGGAGACCTTATAATAGTCTTCCAGTATATAAAGGTGTCTACAAGACATCTGTAGAGGGAATTTTTACAAGGCATGTAGTGACAAGAAAGGGGGTATGGGCCTTAAGGTGACAGAGGGTAGATTTAGATTGGACATTAGGAAGAAGTTCTTCACTATGAGGGTGGTGAGACACTGGAACAGGCTCCTGAGAAAAATTATGACTTTCCCATCCCTTTAAGTGTTCAATAGCAGTGGACGGGGCTATGAGCAACCTGGTCTAGTGGAAGGTGTACCTGGCTCTGGCAGGGGAGTTGGAACTAGATGATCTCTAAGGTCCCTTCCAACCTTCAATGAATTCAAATAAAATAGCAAAGTATATGATAGCTGCAAAGAAATCTGAAAAAGAGTCAGTATGTGACAAATCAGAATATTTTATAATTTATATTTAAAGAACTACAGCTCCATCTAGTAGGGCTTTTTTTTCCAGGCTATATATTGAGGAATAACAGGAGAAAATAAAGTTTTCCCCTTCTTTTTTTGCTACTGTCAATTTGATACATTTAAGTGTGTTAGCTGCCAGTATTAAAAACCTGACTGAATCTCTAACTGGACCTTGATGGTATCAGACTTGCATAAGAGGACATAATTTTGCAATGTTTCATATATAAATCAACAGAAATAACTAATTATCACTCTTCAGTCTCAGACTCAGACTGAAAAGATTTTCCAGGTTTGCCCATCATACACGATCAGCTCTGAAATACCACTAAAGTATTTACTAGCGTATTATTTTAGTGACAAAAATGGTGCTGTAATAAAAAAAGAGTAATTCTGCATTGAAATATGAAAAGATTTCAGAACACGCTCTAAGCACTGACAGAGACATTAATGTATCGAAAAAAAAATTACAGCTACTTACGCACTGAGATTTTTCAAGTATTGTAATGCCACAATAAGGACTAAAATGAGTCCAGGGATAGTCAGAAGAAAAAAAATTCTCTACGGTGACTTTGCATTGGCCATGAACCTAGAAATCGAAAATAGAAGAATGCTTTTCTCTTTTCTTGAATTTTGAAGATATTAAACATGATGTGTGTGGCTGTCTCTTGAAGTACCTCTCTGGATTGGTGTTTTAAAAAAAAAGAAAGTTTTGTTAAATCACCATCTCTTTTTAAAAAAAAGTAAGCAACCTTTTCCTTACACTGCAGTTCTTTGTGTTTTCTTGGTCATATTCCAAATCCTGATGGGCCATAGCATTTTCAACATGCCAGATGGATCCAAGTTGTTAAGTTTTATGAAATATAGACTTGGCAGTACTTTATTTATTATGAATGCAAAAATAAAAACATAAGTTTCTTCAATCATCATTAGCATGTTTCATATGCATATTAATAAAGGTAAAATCTGACTAATAAATTATTTCCACAAGGAAATAATTTTACAAACTTGAAATTAGTTCAAAACTTTACACAGTACTGAGTAAAAAATCTATTATGTGGTTAGTTTTCAAGTATTGATTTGTGCTTGAGACATAGTCTCACTCACTCAATTACACCTTTACTATATGTGATTTATGGTAATGTCTGTTTTCTGCATCCATGAGTCCTGCAATATTCCCTGAGTTCCCACTGGTTTCAAAGGTTAAAATAGGCTTTTAATACTGAGTTGAGTCTATGCTTCGTATCTTCCTGGAGGAGAATTTACTCCTCCTGTCAATCCATAAGCAAGATGTAAAGTATGCCTGCTTTAAAAAAGTTGCTAAATATACAGAAAGGGATCTTACACCTGGAAATCAAAGCAGGACTGATAATGTATGGGAATCCTGTTGCTGGGAATCTATGACTCATATATGTGTGGACTGTACTCCAACTGTAGTTCCGTGATACTAATGCATGAATTTAGGTATCTGGAGTGATGAGGCTTCCTTAAAAGTGACCTTAAATTGCTAACAAAAGCACACAATTCAGAATCCATCAAAAGACACCTAGGATTTTGAAATTCATCATTCTCAAAGAAGGAAGAACCAAAAAATAAATTAATTTCATAGCACATTATAATCTTTCCATCAGTCTGTGTCCTATTAATATTCTACAGATGTTATCCACCTCTGTTTTACTGTCTCACAGGTTCCATAGGTCCTGTCTGTACAAATAAATAGAGTCAGGCTTGAGATGGTACCACAATTATGGTCAACTGTATGATGGTTATAGCCTGTGAGAAGCGCCATGCCACACATACAGTTCTTATGTTGCCCATTTTTGGGGGTTAAGATCGTACAGGCACATGAATGTGAGCTAAGCTATGTCATATTGATCTCAGAGCTGGTGAACAGTTCTTGACATCTCCTCTGCCATTATAATTTTAGTGCCAGGGACCAACAGATGATCTCCACCTTTGCAGAGAAGAGATCTGTTGGCTCCTCAAATGCTAATATAGCCTTTCTTTCAAGGTTCTAATTGATTAATGAAAATACAACCCTATATGGTTTCACAGATGTTTTGCAGCTGACATAAGAAGTCCCATCCTCAATGCATGTCCTATTGTTTATAGTACATTAATAGCTACATGTTACTGATCCATAAAGTGAAAATAAAATGTAATCACAGTTACAACAATACTATCACTTACAGATAATTTGGAAAAAAATAGTTTTTCTGAGGGTTTTTATAAAGCTGTGGTGCTTGGAAAAGATGCATGGATTAGGCTGCACTTGTCTAACATGTAAAGTGAATGCATTATTGTAGAAGGGAAGAGTTCTGGATGAAAAGAATAATGTTTGAAGAAATACAAATGTGAAAATTTATTTAGATTTTGAATTGAGCAGGTGCCAAAAAAGAAGGATACATATTTGTATTAATGATGATTAGAAATGCTATACATCAGTCTGATTTATTCCATTGTGATAAATTCCTGTTTGCCAGTTAAGAAAACTGTGCCAAAAAAAGCAGACTAATTTCTGATTTAAAGTGAAGGTTATATGAACACTCCTTTATGAAAAGGGGAATTCCATTAAAAATTGTAAGTTCAGAAAACAAGATCTTTCTTAGGAAGTGGGGGGAACAAAAGGTGTTCTGAGAAAAGCCCATACTTAAAGTGTAATTCATGACCTGGTGCTTGTGGCTGTCATCTGCTTTTTGGAGAGCTGAGGTCCAGTCTCTATTATGTGGGTAACACGCAGAACGTTTCAACAAATAAGCATATGTTGAACAACTCCCAAAGAGAGCTGTTTTAGCTGTTGTTTCCGCATAGACATCAATACTCCAGTTGTTGTTTAAGAAGCAAAAATGTCAAATTGTGGTTGGGGAAGGTAGCGTTGATGGTACTTTACACCTGTGGGGTAAAGACGCAGAAGACAAAAGCATTAATGTAAATCTTTCCTATTGTCAGCTCTATACTGTTATTGGAGGGACATAATTCAGGCCTGTGGTCTTCATTGTCACATAAAAACATATTTAAATAATAGGTATTTTAATGTTATGACAACCTTTGTCAATGGAGAGACTGTGTTGTGGAGTAGTTTTGAATTTGTGGGTTATTTCAAAGCATAGAAATACCATAGTATTTAAGTCATCAACCTTCTCCTCTTTAACAATGAAAAGCCCTCTTTGATCTCACAAAGTCCATTCTCCCATCGCAAAAAGCAGTGTCTTCTGTCTGTATGAAATGGAAGGATTTTTCCAGAGTTTACTCTGGCACAGGGGTAATAAAACTCACCGGTGCCAGCACTCTTCGATCTGGTGTCAAGAACTGCATGTTGAGCTGTCAATGGTAGACCCAACTGTAATCTGATCTGATGATTAATCCTCATCTGAGATTCAAGGTCATTTCAAACTCCTCAGAAAACTTCTTAATGCAGTCTACAAATTCAGGCAAACAATCAACTTCTTATATTTCAAAGGCTGCATGACTTCAGAGAGAGTAGTCAGAGGCCCATTTTAGGTAACAGGCCCATTTTACTGTACTTTCCTCTCACTTTGATATAATTTACTATTATAATTATTTCTACATGTTTCAGTATAATATTTCTTAAATGTCTTGGAGAACAGGTGTCTTGGAACAGTGTGATCAACGCTTACATTACGCTATTGCAGTGGGAACACACTGTTAGGGCATTCAGCCTGGTTGATGGATAACTGCAGCCATTCAATCATTTTCTATCATTCCTAATACATCAGGCTAAACTCACACACTAAACTCCAGAAGGTCTTGCAGTCCACATTTCCATCCCAGTTCTAACACCATATAATACTAACATTTCAATTTATATAATTTTTAAGTTTAATGAAATCATTGCATCACTCACCTTGTAATGTATTATCACCCCACAAGAAAAATAGGGACTTTGTTCTAGTTGTGAAGATAAATCCTTCATAATCAATTTATGGTCAAACAATATGACACTGCCATTATTGTGGCAAATACAGTTTCTTTCACCCACATACAGTGAGTTTCTGTGTCCTCGTAGGCTTTGTTTAGTAAAATTAAAGAAGACAAGCTATTCTAGTCAAATGAAAGGTTCATCCTGTAATCATCTTAGTAGCTCTTGACTGTAAATGTTCCAATATGAATTCTGTTTTCCTGCACACTGGCAGCCAGAATGATATGAAATGTTCTGGAAATGGTAACCTCCAGCATCTCTCTACTAACAGAAAAGTACTTCTGAAACTTGATAGTGGCTTCCTTGCCCTTCTCATATTAAACTAAATATGTCACAAGATTCAGGAGAAACATAATTAGTTTCTACTTACACAAATTTGGATTTTGCACTACTGCATTTGTATTACTTAAAGTCACCAGATTATTCAGATCTATTTCATGTCTATGCGATATGCCAGTTCTCTTTTGCTTGGACAATACTGTCTTTGTTTCATCTGCACTTTTATAAGCATACCCTAGGATTTGTGCCAAAACCATTAAAGAGCCTATAAAAAATGTTAGATCACAAGACCAGTACTAGAGGAAATCAAGAAGTGTTTTTCAACCTCATTTGACGTTATAATATATCAGTAAAAATTAGTAAACAAAAAAACTTTTCAAAAACATACATTTCAATGAAAACATCTTTGAATTTAGTCGTTACGCACCCGATAAACTTTAAAGCCATCTAATTATTAGAATAAGTTAAAATTTACCTTTCAGTCACTTATACTGATTCAAATATTTGTAAGATTGTTTTTCATTATCCTAATCAGATCTGAGAAAATGCATCCAGCCTATTCCTATATTGTAATTTCTGAAACCAGAAAATGTGCTCAAAAAGCCACAGTTAAAAACAAATAACCAAAAAATAAGAAGGGGAAGAGTGATATTTTTTAAAACAGATCCTGAAGAAAACAGATCATCTACCCATGGTAGTTATTATTTTCAAATATTGAACAGCAAAAACTTGAGAAATTATATTTTTAACAGAACTTGAATTATATTCCTTGAACAGTGTTAGGGTTAGGGTTGTCTTTCTTAGACTTGTGGTAAACAGCCTAACTAAATACAATATGGAATGGTGGAAATGTGTACATATGACCTACTTTCTTTTTAAAGAAAGTCCCAATATACTGTGTAATGTAAGGCCGAAAAGGCTATTATGCATCTGTTTCGATCATCTTATGGGTAACTTTCTTAGAATATTTACTTATTTTACTGTATATGTATTAATAATTCTCTTATACCTCTTATATTTAAATTTTGTATTTTGCTTACTGAAAGTTCTGATCATAAAGAATAATAATACTCTTTGGGTGAAATTTGTGTTATTCCTTTTGTACACTTCTGCTTTTACATGCACTAATAATTTTCAGTTCCTTACCTCTTTTGCTTATCTATTCATAATTTTGTTATTATTTTTAGGTTTGTTTTTTTTTTTTATATTCTACTTAGGTCACTTTTCTTCAAATCCATGTGACTTGAGGAAAAAAAGTAGGACACTTGAATGTTTTTCTTGACTGATACATTAACATGCACTCCGAGTAGTTCTCTGAATTTCCATAAAATTTTATATGCTTAAAAAATGTTGCAACAGAACTTTATAACCAAAGATATAGTAGATGCTTTTTTTTTTTTTTTTTTGATAACCGATGTCAAACCTAAAAATAAGTATGTAGTAAACAAAATATTTCTATTTTAGGTTATGAGTTTCTACCTCCACACACAAAACTGTTCTAAAGGTTTTGTTCCATGTTTCTCATTCATGGAAGCTTTCCATAAATAAGAACAGAGGTTGACAGAAGTTTTGTGAAGATAAAAGGTGTCCGTCTTTTTTACATTTAGATTCATATGCATTCCCCTAACATTATGCAGTTCATCAAGCCTCCAGATATCAGTGCCTAAGATTATGTTAAATGTGTTCAGTCTCTAGGATTGTGCAGTACATGTTGGTTGCTGCATATGCAGGTGAATTGATCTGTTGTACCTTTCAAATATATTTGTGCCTCTGGCAAGCCTTTAATTTTAGTGTCATGCCTTTGGCCAGGTGGCTTTGACGTACATTGAAAGACGATTGTATCCCTGTACCACTTTCTTATGATCTTTGAGTTTGCATGCAAAAAAACTTACTTGCTTTTTAAATCCAGTAAAACATATTATAAAAATACTTTTCAGTGAAAAGGTTCAGTCAAAATAGTCCTAAATTTAAATACTTAGGACAAAGAATATTGAAAGTATGAGTGTATGAATGTATGATCACCCTGCCCATATCTTAAACGTCATCCAAATCAATACACTTCATTAGTTTGATATGTTTAAGCTAATATTTTAGATGGTTACTGCATCAAGACTTAATTAGAAACTAATCATAAGAAGAATCTTTCGTTTAAAATACAGTAGGACCATTTCACTTTTGGCCAAATCAATGAAATATACCAACTCAACAGTGCTTGAGCAAAATGTGCTATAAAAATAAAAAATATTTAGCAAGAAAATACTATCTTTTGAATCACAGCATCTACTTTTTACTGCCTGAAATTTAGTTAGGAGTAAAAATATTGGGGTTTCCTTTCCTTGTGTCTCCCACAGGGTGCTGTACTGTGTAGAGAAAATGGTAAATGGCCAACAGACAAGTATATCTTTTCCTGTGGGTGAGATGTTTTACCATGGGAAGTCAGGCCTGAAGAAATGGCAATTAAAGAGGACTTTGATTTATACTGTACATTAGTTCTAAAGCAAAATGAAGCAATTTATTTTTCCCTTAAGGATCAGCTTCAATAGAGTGATACCTGTGACAGCAAAAGTGGCTTTTTGCTCATCATAGTGACAGCAGTCTTTAGTCAACTCTTTTCATGTGATCCTCACACTTTCTCTGATGTTCATGTTTAGAAAAGAGCATACATAGAGATACAGGAAAACGTAACTGGTTTAGGCAGGAGTTGATTTTTTTCTCTACTGGTCTGAATTTATCTCTCTCAGAATCAGAATACTGCATTAAGAATTTGAAACATATTTCTTGCCATTTAATCGCAACATGCAATGTCTTACTAGCTATAATTATAAAGTTATTTTTTACTTTTAAATAATGTAGTAGATTTTGAGATGCTTATTTTGTAATTTTGGATTTCTTTAACTATCCAGAAACCTATGCTGTTCCTTGCAACATTAAAAAAAGAATGACAGTAATTTATTTTTCAGTTTTGCAGCAAAACTGGGGGGAAAGTACCCCAGGGGGGAAAAAAAAATATTAACTTTTCCTTACCAGAAAGAAAAATTTTTAAAAAATCATAGTTATTCAACATATTTTTGTTCAACCTAAAACTCAACAGTTTGAGACACTTAAACTAAACAAATGAAAGGTAGGATTCATAAATCACACATACTTACTTTTATTTCAAATCTCAGCAGTGTAAGTTGTCAACCAGGTTGCAAGACAAACAAACAAAAACCCAAAACACAAGAAGAAAACTGATTTCAGCTCTCTCCAAGCAGGCTTTTCTATCTTCTCATTTATCGCACAGCTACCGAGCAATTCTTACCAAGACAATGACATTATAACAAGAGCATTCCTCAACTGTTCTTTCTGGATCTATTCCACTTTGAATAAAATACATATTTCTTGAGCATTAGACATATCTTTTATTAGAAAATATTTTTAGTTATATAAATGCATAAGGTTTTATATAGCATGCCTACGACAGGGTTGAACGAAACCCCTAGAAAAGTTTGAAATTCTAGAAGTAAGCCATCACATAATATAGCCTTTCTTTCAACATACATATGGTATCTCATAAGTTATACTAAGTGGCTATATTTTTATTAACAGAACAGAAACTCTCAATATGTGGGTTCTTTGGAAACAATTTGGATTATGAGCAATAAACTAGGTAAGCTTTTTGTATGGTTGTTGATCCAGTTGTATCATTCTTGAGCTCTTAACTTTTCATTATTAATTAGTGTAATGAATGAATGTATTGGAAACAGCTTTTATCAACCATAGAGTAGTATATTAATTTTGACCACTTATGGAATAGATCTCTATACTGCAGCACAGCCTGAATTGTATTGCATAATTCATGTAGCCTGAAAAGAATTGATACAATGATTTACAAGAGATAGTGACAATAGAATAATAGCAGCATAAACCTGTTTAATTAAAACAATGAGGTAAGTTCACGCTAACTTATTTTTTTATCCACTGTTCAAATTACTCCAGAAAGAAGAGTTTCACAATTGGAATACAGACACTTATATTGTGTTTGTGTGGCATGGATTTGGTAATGAGAAGGGGGCTGCCAGGGTGGCCCCTGTGAACAGCAGCTGCACCCTTCTCAGCCAGAGTCAGTTCCAGACAGTTGCTAAAAAGAGCCACTGCTGGCCAAAGCTGAGCCCAGCAGTGATGCTCCTGACTTCTCTGTGATAACATACTTAAAAAAGGGTAAAAATGCTGTACCACTGCTGTGAGAGTGTAAGAAATAGCCCTGCAAACACCAAGGTCATTGAGAAAGGAGGGTAGGAGGTGCTCCAGGTGCCAGAGCAGAGGTTGCCCTGCAGCCTGTGGTGCAGACCATGATGGGGCAGGCTGTGCCCCTGCAGCCTATGGAAGTCCATGGAGGAGAAGATATCCACCTGCAGCCCATGGGGGACCCCATGCCAGAGAAGGTGGCCATGCCTGAAAGAAGCTGCAGCCTTTGGAGAGCCCATGCAGGAGAAGGATCCTGGCAGGACATGGGGTCTACGGACAGGAGCTCATGCTGGAGCAGATTTTATGGCAGTCGTTGCAGCCATAGAGAATTCATGCTGGAGCAGTCTGCTTCTGAAGGATCACGCTTTCACGCTGGAGCAGTTCATGAAGGACTGTATCCCATGGGAGGGATCCCACACTGCTGCAAGGGAATATTATGAGGAGGAAATAGTGGCACGGAGAAGCAGTTATGGACTCGCTGCAAGCCCCATTCCCCTGTGCCATCAAAGGGAGGAGGTAGAGGCATTAGAAGTGAAGGAGTGAAGTTGAACCTGGGAAGGAGGAGAGGGGGTGGGGAGAAGCAGGTGGTTTAACTTTTGTTTTTAATTCTCACTAGTCTACTTTGTTATTAATTAGCAATAAATTAAACTTCCCCAAATTGAATCTGTCTTGTCCATGACAGTAATTGATAAGCAACAACTATCCCTGTCCTTATCTCAGTCTTTAAGCTCTTTCACCTTATTTTCTCCCTCTCTGCTGCGTAGGAGGGAGAGTGAGAGCCAGCCATGGTTAAACCTCTACTGCAAAACCAGAATCTGATCAATGATTATATATGCCTAATTACATGTAAGCTTTCATAAGGCATTTAAGTTGGAAAACAAAACATTGTTCCATTGAATGTAGTAAAAGCATTTAAACTTTCTATTCCAGTTAACATGATTTTTAACAATATATCTGGCAATACATAACAAGAACAAAATAAGGTGAAGAATAACATACAACGAAGAAAACAAAATAAGTGATTAATCATATATAGTCTTATGTCAAAAAAATTTTAGTACTTTTTCTCATTAAAAGTGAATGTTTTAAAATACATCTCTAAGATATGTTGAAACATATTAAAGATAATGTGTTTATTTGCTTTTTCTCTTAAGGGCAGACACTTCAAAGTTTAAGATTCTTCCTTATTTTGATTTCTTTTCTTAGAGAATTACCATGGCATCAAGTACTCCACATATTTTTTTACCTTTTTAATTTTTTTTTATTGTTCTTTTGTTGTTGTAGTTGGTTGTTTATTTGAGAGAGACTTCTGTGATTTCATTGAGCTCTAATCAATGTCATCAGGACATTAGGGAACAATTACAGTGGCCTTCAGAAATATGCTGCCATTTCAGAACTCTTAAAGCTGTGCTTCTTAAATTCTGTTTGTGGATATCAATAAAGTAGTGCAATGTGTAATGAGAATCTATGTAGAACATTGACTTTTGAATCCATTTGTATTTTTATGGATTATCTGACTGGAAGAAAAGCATTCATTTATTAACAGAAATACTGTCTATTGTATGTGTACCATAGCATTTTGTTGAGTAAATGAGATAAGCAAATTCACTTTTATCTTCTAATGTGTTCACTGATTGATGGTATGATAATAATTCTTCATTTTACACTCTCTTACAAAGAAGAAAACTCAAAGCTTAAATTATAAGAAGCATGATTTTGTTTGTACTTATCTGCATTTTCTTCTTTTAAATATTAACAACCTTAAGAATTGTTTTATCCAATCTTAGCCTAAGCAGGCATTCATGGCCCTTTTCTAATTACGATCAATTGACTCTTGAAATGGCATTGCCTGGAAAATATTCTGTTCATGATTAAAGCAGGCAACTGAATCACATTTGCAGTTTAACACAATTACATTTGTTGAACATATTGAGAATATCCCTTGAAGCTACTGTTTGAGTTTTAGATAATTTTTATTTCGATTGTACAAAAATATTAATATACTTTTATTATTAAAGTCGAATAAAATTGCTTCCCTTCCTCCTGAAGTCACAGTCTCTAATGATAAAAGGCATCCAAGAATCTCCATAGTTCCTGAAAAATAGTTGCTTCCTGGCATATTTTTAATTTAGTATTTGACGATTTTTTTTCCTTTAAAGTGAGGAAAATAAATAGACTCTGGTTACTCTTGGGATATCCCCTCAATTGTGGCAAGATTTAAGCATGGAGGTGATGGAGACAGTTGGACTCGGAGAATAAATGGATAGAGATTTCGCTTTTTTAGGCAGCACTCATCTCAAGAAAGGAAGAACAACTCAATCGTTTGCAACCAGATTTAAGGTTTGACGTTTTACTGACTTTCCCATATTTATCCTAAGTGACCATGAGCAAGTCATGTCTGCACAAATCTGTGTGTTCACTGCCCACATGTAAAACATGAAGAGGAATAGATGGGAATACTTGCATATAGCACATATCATAGATGTATATTTAAGATCAGAAGGTATTCTAGTATTATGATGAAAAGGCCATAAATTAACATTTTTTGACATTATCTACTGCAGCCAGTGCAATTACGTTTCATCTTTGGCTTACTTTCAAGTGACTAATTTGTGGGTTTACTTTTTCAGAGAGAACTCTGAAGTTCTCTGTGTATGTAGTTGCTGAAATAAATATTTTATGTAGTTAATGGAAGTAGCTGCATTTTCTCTTGCTCAGGGAATAGGAGGAAATTATGAAAAATTAAAGCATCTTGTGTGATCTATCACAGTCAAGCAAGACAAGTTAAATAACACTGCTAAAAAGGTACTTGAAAGTAAAATATGATCAATAAGTGATTTCAAAGAAATGTGTGGGATAAATGTAAATATCAACTATCCCTCAAGAAATTATAATTTCCCTATGAGAAATAAAAGATACTGTAGCTATATTTTGAAAATTAATTTAAAGATTAGCATAATCTGATAATCTTTTTATTGACATAACCTTTGAACTATCCAGATATATCATGCCTGCTGGGTAGTATAACACAATGAGCATGTACTAAAGGTTTATATGTTAAAGCTAGACAGAGCAGCAGAAACTAGCTTCTAGTTCGATTTCTGTCGACATCCGTGTTAGAACACCAAGCTGTTAGCACAGAAATGTTCTCCAGCACCAATTAAACATTTGTTTTTCTTACATGCTTGGAGATACAAAGGGAGAAATACGGAATCCTACTTTCCCCAGTAACTCATAAAATTATTTAACTTTTAGCCACAGATATTACTGTAGGCTGAAAAGAGACCCTGGAGCTTAAAGAAATCTTGCCCAGTTCCTGAAGCCCTCAGGCTTTATCTCTAAAAGGACCATATTTCTAATTGCTTGTCAGATAAAAGAAAAAAAGGTCTTGTCTCCAAACCTTGTCTAAATGATACTGGCTTTTATCAGTAAGCTGTTATGTGGCATTACTGAATTTTCAAGTGCTTTAGTGTAACCATAGAGGAACATTTGGCTGTTGCAGTATTTGAAAATCAGTAATTACGCACTTTCCATTTCTATTGTGCATATTGACATTTTTAATACGGCATTTTCAATTCAACATTTTCATGTTACATGCTGAGGTGTCACGAAGATGCTGGCCTAAGAAAAGCAGATGGAATTATAGAGAAATCAAGAGGACACAGTATCTGCAACAGGCTTAGAAGGAGAATGTAATACATTAGTGATGTGAGAGATATTGTTGGCTTTAAATACAACTAGAATTCTCTCAGAAGTTCTCAATTTATAGGGATATAAGGCATGAAACAAACATTGCTTAGCAAGCAAAACAGGTTGGCAGAAAATGTGAAACAGAATCTACATATACATTAAAAACTGTATATGTCAAACAGCAAAACATAATTTGTGTCTAAAAGTTACTGGGTTTTTTTAAATAACGAATTTTCTAAAATTTTCAAAATCTACTTTTGCAATTTATCCGAATATATTCATGTTAGTTTCTATGTGACATTCACAATTTTTACATGGACAATTAATAAACTCAAATGTAAAAAAATGTGATATATAGATTAAGATATATTTTAGATGCATTATTTCTATGCATTTCTTTTATGTCATAAGTATAAGAAAAATGAATACTTTTAAAATCTAAATGTATAAATGATAACATTCAGGTATTTTAAATAAAAATTTCTTTAATTTTTTTTTTTTTAATAATGAAAAAAAGGGGTAATGCTTATGTCACCCTGGTAGAACTGGGGAACCTGAGAAACAAAGTTACTTGCCCATTGCTATAAAAAAACAAAGAAAAGAAAGGAGCAAAGCAAGAAACAAATCATTGACTTCCATTTCAGACTCACTGTCTTCCCAGGACTAAATGTGAACCTTTCATACGCTGTGTACATTCTAAAGAATTTTTTTCCTAAACGTAAAATCAAAGTCTGCCTTTTGCTTTAGAAGAGCTCAATAAAGACAACTGGAAAGGAAAGACAGGAAACTGTCAACAAAAATTCTAAGTTAGTACACACTGGCACTAGCATATTTTCCTTGGTTCTCATAGAAAAATCTGGAATACATAGAAATAATGCATACAGTGTTCCCATATATGTCTGACATGCACTTCTTCAATGAAATTTTCCTTTAAGTCTTTATGAAGAATTTATTTTTATTGTCCCTCTTCTTTACTGTTAGCCTTTTTGCTGCAGGGCTGTTTGATGATCTCCTGCATCTTCACTCAATATCTTGGTAGACTTTCCAGCAACATCCAAGAAACTTTATCTGGTCCCAAATCCTGAGTTTGTTTTCTTCTGTCTCTCTACTCTGAAATGAAATTTTTAAAGATATGTGACCACAACACTAAGGAGAAAAGTCAGTCTAAGTTTAAAACAATTGCAGATCAAATTTATTCTGAAAAAAAAAATACAGTAGGAGACAGTAGAATTTAGATGGGAAAAGATTTCAGTATTGTTAAGCTTGTAGTATGCATTAGATATTTTTTTCAATTGATTCCTTAACAGTGAAGAAAAAACTATAGTGTTTCAGAACAATTACTTGGAATTGTCTTTCACAGTGAGAAGTAGTCTACACTTGCTTCACTTTTGATGACTAGGAGCTATTATTTATTGATTGACAATTCTGAACTGCAGTACTGTTGCTATTCAAGATGCATTTAAAATACTTATATATAACTCATGAGTCTTTTTATCAGAAGAAGGGAAAGTGGAGAATAGTGAAAAAGGACAAAGATATCTCAAACCCCTAATTTGACAGAATTCTAGACAGCGGTCCAGCATAATGCCTTCATATTACATTAATAGCAATAGGGAGAGATTACTTATAAAAGCATAATTATAACTTAGCCATGCTAAAAATATACATTTTTATAAATTTTGGGTTGATAAATCACATGCTCAAACCCAATGTGCAGCAGAACAAGAACTGCCACTCAAGGTGGGCACCAGAAACAGGCTATTATGCTCTCTGGAATTCAGAATACAGTAAAAAGACAGTAGCCCTGCACAGAACACAGGCTTATCAAGATTTAGGAGCTTAAGTACTACCCAATGTAGCTATACTAGAAACTGACCCAAGAAAACCACATGTAAGAGTGAATAAATCCTGGCAGATCTAAGCTATTTCTGTATTTTACTAACTTTTAACTCATCCATGTTTAATTGAAAATTTTCTACGCCTTAAGCTTAGAGGCATACATCTCCAATTCTCCCAGTGTCATCTTTACACTTTCATCGAAATCCTGCTGTCAAGCCACAGTGCAATTCCTATGTTTCTTGTCTTTTTAATGTATCTTGAACAGGCTTTCAGCAAAGGGAGTTCATAAACCCTTTGGATTAGTCTTCGCTCTGGGACCTTAAAAGTCTTGTGAAGAATGTCCAAACATGTGAAGGAACCTGAGAGTTGTTGTCTAACTGTGGAACATGTTGTTTCCTAGTTATTTCTTAGTAGCTCTAACCCAGCTCCTTGTAGTGTGAATGGGTCCCTCATGCCATTATGCATACGCATCTACTCTAATCTGTCTATTTAGAAAACAACTGTGTACTTAGAAAAACCCAGCATCGCATGTCAAAATCACTCTGGGTTAAGTAAGATGCCAAATAGTAGAAGTCTTTGAGCTAGCACAGCTGTGTAATTGCTTGCAGAGTCACAGATCACATGATGCTCCTGTCTACTGATGAACACATCCACTAATCATTTCAGATACAGACTGGTTGCGAAGCCCTACATCAGTAAGAATCAATAAGCTGGCAAATTCTTCACCCTGCTGGATACACAAGACTAAGATGATTGAAAATTTAGTTGTTGTTATTGAATTTCACTGGATTTTTTTTTTAAATAAATGGATATTTCCTTTTTAATTACTTTAATGATTTTCAACAATAATTTTGTCTTATGAAAAATTCTATAAAAGTTCTATTAACAACTTGTTATTAAAAATACTTCTGTGCATGTATTTGTGCAATATCACTCACAGGTTTTTTACTTCTCCATTAATTTTGCTAATCTAAAATATACCAATATAAACTAAAAATAAAATCTCTAAAACTAGCAAATGAGTTATAAATTAAATTTAAAGAAATAAACTAAAAATATATGCAAAATAGTAGCCGTAACTAGCCCTTAACTGATAGCTATGGGCTTAAATTACCTCTTGTTCCCCTAGGAATACACAGAACACACTTTCAAGACAAATCAAGTTACTTGTTTTTACAATATTTTTTAATTAAAAATTTAGAAACACTTAAGCTGGTGTTTCTAGATGTTACGTTAGGGTATTTATAAAAGAGTAAGAGTTTCATTCTGACATCTATTTTGCAATCAAATGAATGCAGTTACACATATGAGCTACTACTAAAACAAATACATGAATATAAAGAATGGTAAGCTTTGAATGTTTATACAAAAGCTCACACACTTGCAAGAAATCCCTAGCACGCATCCATTCTTTTTTAAAAGACTAGTCCCAATCTGTAACAAATCACAGAACTTCAGAGTGATTGTTGACAAGCTAATGTACAACTTGCTTTCACTTCCACGTTGGTTTACAACAGTCTTCAAATACGTCCTGTAGGAACCCCTGAGATCACCGCTTTACGGAAGGGAATTTTTATCAAAGTATAACTGGAGTATGTCACATGTATATCAAAAGGGTTTGGCTCAATTGCTCTTCTCTGTTTAGAAGATATAATTCTTCCTAATAGTTCTGCACTTTTGTGATTTCAATGTGTGTATTCCATGTGATGGCAGCAATGAACAGTCTAACTCAATGTGAACATTTATGACTTTCCTGCCATACAAAGATTAAGGAAATCTTTCCTGTGGGTAGTCTGGACTAGCTAGCCTTGACAACAACCAGCATCTGGGAAGGAATGGGATAAGAAGTTGTTCTATTTTGTCCCTCAGTCACATGATGGAAGGACACTAGGAGTCAGGTGAAATGGGAAACATGTCTGCTTCCAAACGGAACTTTCTGAGGTTCCTCAGGGCAGGCAGGGAAGCAGTAAATTGCCTGAGTGGCCAAGTAACAAGTGGAAGAACAAGAGGAAATGGCCTCAAGTTGTGCCAGTGGAAGCTTAGATTGGATATAAGGAAGATTGAAGGGGTTATTGAGCATTGGTACAGGCTGCCCAGGGAAGGGGTTGAATCACCACTGGAGGAATTGAAAAGACATGTAGATGTTGCACTTAAAGACATGTTTTAATGATGGACACAGCAGTGCTATGTTAATACTAGGACTTGATGATCTGAAAAGTCTTTTCCAACCTAAATATTTCTATAATTTCATGATCCTGGTCATGCAAAGCTCAGACAGCTCTGCAGCTGCTGTTGTTGCTTTAGCCAGCTGTTAGGCCAGCACTGAGAGTGAGTCAAAACCCTTCTGTATGTGGAAGGACTACACAATTGTGTTCCAAATTATTGCCAGACAGGGACTGAAATTGTGGAAAGCATAATAATAAAATGAATATGCAACTTCTTTAGCAAAAAAAAAAAAAAAAAGAGAATTTGGTACAAATTAATATGCAAAATAAAATACATGGGGTTTGAACTCCAGATAAACGAGCAAAACATTTTAAAGCCCTCTTCCTAATAGCAGACAAACAGAAAATGCTATCAAATTCAGCTAACAAAATCATGAAAATGCACATGCATATGAAAAGGAAGCATGCCATATGTCCACCAATATCTGGTACAACAGAAACATTAAGAAAGCCATTAAGATAGTGTCCCTATTGTGCCCAGGTATACAATAACCTATGGTTCATTTCCTGCTTCACCATGCATTTCCTCGCTTTTGTTTAGCATCACTGATTTAGAGCTCAATTAATATTGTTTGTGCATGTATTTCTTTGCAGAATATTTTAAAATTCTTCATTGCTGCTTAAAATTAATTTTTTTTTGTGTAAGTGCACAGTAAGTATTAACATAAGGTAAGATTTTTTCCAAACCTTAATTAATTGGAAGAGCTAGATTGAATTATTTTAAGGTAGAATTATTATTGTCTTCTTAAGTCCTCACACAATTTGCTGTAATGATGCTAGAGTGACATTACAAGATTGTTGTTGGTTTTAATCAATGAAGACTTCCCAAGGCCAGATGTGGGTATCTCTCAGCAACGTAGATTAAAGGCAAAATAGTAAGGGACTAATGTCGCAGTGTTAAAGAAAGTACAAGAAGAAATACACTTGATTATGTACTGATAAATGTCCACCCGTACATGTGGAAAAGAGAAAGAAATCAAGATGTCTGAAAGATTTTTCTCCTTTCTGGATATTTATTCTTGAAAACATAGAGAAGATTAAGGAATCTCAGGATTCCCCCAAATGAGATTAAAATTATATGTAAACCACATTGTCTCTTTCTGTGGTAATTACAGATTTCACATGCCTCCAGAAAGAGTGGAATTTTCCCACACTAGCTCAATCCTACCAAGTTCTCAAACGAATATTGTTAATTATCTTATCTGCATTTTGAAAAGAGTCATATACTGTTTCATGACTTTGATATAGAAAATAAAATTAGATTGAAATGAAAAAAACCCACCCACTTCCCAAATGCTAGCATCAGAAATATTTAGATCAAATAACTGATTATACCAAATAGCTAATATCCTAAATATTTAATTTTAAAAGATAAAAATATGAGAGCTGATATAATAATAATAATAAATAACAGCAAACATCAGTCCAGATCCACTAGGATTTGCCATTTATTGTCTCACCCATGACAGTTGTGATATGCAGTACTCTTTGAAAAATCATGCATTATTTCCAAGCATATATGGAGAAGCAAGGGTTCTCTGCTATGAAATGAAATTAGAACGAAGAAAGGAAATCATTACAAACTTAAGTTAGTATCTTCACTGCTATAAACTATACCTCAATTTTAGATATTTATTAACACCTAAAATAATTAATATTCTCAGCAGAATTACAGGTTCCTGCTCAAATTACAGTAACATAGATTTATGTCAGCTTCTGATTTAATTAAAACACATTTGCCATTTACTATTAGGGGGCTTTTACAGACCATGATTGAACATATAGATATAGTCAGACTAAACTAGAAAAAAAACCAAACAAACACCATGAACTTTTAGCTAAATTACTTACTTATAAAGAAGGTAGATACTCTAAGTGACTATTTTAAGACTTATAAGTAGATAGTATAAGACTTATTTGTGTAACATGCTTTAGTACTTCTTTACAAAATGCCTTCTGATTGCTGAACACAAAAATGGTTCTTCTAGTCCTACAAAGGAAAAGATAATAATATATGGAGACTTTTCTGTTTTAAGAAGTGTGATTTGCAAGGAAGGCTTTTTGTAGACATCTTTTTTAATAGCTGAATAAATGCTAAGAAAGTACAGCTGGCACAAGCTCTTTTCTCATTCCTTTTTCATATATTAAGATTCACTTGATACAGTAGTATTTTTGCGTGCATAATCTCCAGGCCAATAAAAAGCACGATCATTTCCCTTCTCAGTAATTACATGGTCCCTAGCTTCAATTTAGTTCCATTTACCCTTTCAGAATTCTTAACTTTTAACAGTTGCTCAACATGCATCTTCCTTCCTTTTCTCCTACTTCTTCCAGGTAGGAAAGATATTCAACTCTGCAGCAGACATTTATCTTCCTCCCCCCTCCTCCCCTTATCCATTTCCTATTCTCCATCCAAATTTGTCTTGAAACTAAGTGGGCTATTTTCCGAATCATGTCAGGTAGGTTCTTTGTTATGTACATTTTTTTTGAACACTGGAAAGACTACACGAATATTTAAACTGAAAATTAAGTTCTCTTTGTGTCCTGATTTCAGCAGTAGCAGTCGTTTTTCTCTTAGTAGCTGGTGCAGTGCTGTGCTTTTGACTTTCAGCCTGGGAACAGCACTGATAACACCTATGTTTTCAGTTGTGGCTTAGCAATGTTTAGTCTGAGCAAGGACTTTCTGAGCCTCATGCTCTGCCAGGGAGGAGGG
>JANHGB010055884.1:0-10098 GCA_026283785.1 Coracopsis vasa
TTTGGGAAAACGCAAAATTGTGTGACTGCATTAAAGTCAACACTATTTATCTTCACCCCTTGTCCTACGGGACGACACAACAACTGGCAGCCTGAGAAATCTTTAAGCATGTAAAAAGTAAGTGTAAGAGGAAGAGAATAATCTATGGTCTGCAAAGCATGAACATGCATAAATCACAGCCAATGTGATCTAAATCAGACATTAGAAAGAACTTTCTACTGATAAAAGCAGTTAAACACGAAGGTAGAGCAATGGAAGTGTGTAAGATATAAACAAACCTCCGTATAAAACAAACCTCTGTCAGGAACATTTTACATATAGTCACAGCTAATATCATTTAGCAAAAGATATCAGAAAGCAGTGCTTTCTCAGTACAGTGGCATGGCTTGTGGGCTAAGAAGGTTCAGAATAACCTTCAAGGTATTATAACATAAAACTAGCTCTGGATAAAACTAAGTCTGCTTTGCATAGAAATGAAATAGATGACATCTCAAAATACTTTTAAGCCTTATTACCTATTTTTCCCACTTTTACCTTATGTTCAGAAACCTCATCATGACACAAAAAGCAGAACAGAAAAGACAGACCGCTCTGAAAACAGACGATACACATTTTGCACTGAGTGAAATGCAAGAAAACAGAGAGAACTTTTAAACCATAGATGATGGAAGAAAGAAATAGATGTACAGAGTTTCTGATAAAATTAACATGACTCTGGCTTTGGGCAGCTGTCTGTATTTGGAGAACTTAAATCTGCTCAGCACAATTGACAAATCAGTGAACAAACTTCTGGCTAACAGACTGTGTAGACAGTCTTTTGCGTGCTGCTCTGTTATCTCTGTCTCATTAACATCTTTACATAGCACCATTCTAGTATACCAATCCTCTGAAAGATAAGATGTTTCTCTGACTTTTCCATTAACCTAATACTTCTATTCGCACATCTGAGCCTGTGCTCCTAAATTTGGGAAGTACCAAGACAGACCAACAGTAGCTGGCAAAGCAGACTAGACAGGACCATCTAGAAGGGATGTGCTGTAGCTCTGATAACCATACACTTTCCTGAGCTATCCAGTACATTTTCAGGAGAGATATAAGAGGCCTGCGCACCAATCTTTGCTCTCAAATATGACCATTGTCAAGGAAACCCAAAAGGTTTCTCTCAGAAAGGAACATAGTTTTAAAGTCCATTAATATGCAAAGATTTTCAAGTATTAGTAAAACAAAGTGTCATGTTTCTGTAAATAATAGTTGTTGTTTACAGTTATAACTGATAAGCAAGTCACACCAAAGCTTCACATAGAAGATAAAGAAACCTTTTTCAGAAGACCTCATGTTTCACCTCTACCTTCCCAATATATCTGAAAAAAAAAAACAAACCAAAAACAAACAAACAAAAAGGTAAAATTACTAACCTGAGCATAGATTAATGTTGTGCCCTCCTAGAATGGCTGCTACAAATATATTTGTGCAATGACTCAAAGAATGAGCCATTAGAAAAGGTTGGTGCAAGTGTCTCAACTGTGCAGAGAGAGGTCTCAGATTTGTTCTGACAACTTAAATTCATCCAGTAACTACTCTGAGAGGGTGAACAATGTACTTACATCCTACCACCTAGCAGAGAAAAATATGATGTAGTGATAGGACAAGAGGTAATGGTTTCAAACTTAAACAGGGGAAGTTCAGGTTAGATATAAGGAAGAAGTTCCTTACTGTGAGGTTGATGAGGCACTGGAATGGGTTGCCCAGAGAAGTGGTAAATGCTCCATCCCCAGTAGTGTTCAAAGCCAGGTTGGACAGAGCCGTGGGTGACATGGTCTAGTGCGAGGCATCCCTGCCCATGGCAGGGGTTTGGAACTGGATGATCTTAAGGTCCTTTCCAACGCAAACCATTCTATGATTCTGTGATAATTTAATCCTGAGGAATTCCACGTGTGCAAAGTAATATGACCTTACAAGCATGTCCCATAGCACAAATCAGCTGATAAAGAATTAATAAAATTCAATTACAGTGGGGGAAAAACCAGACAACCTCATGCACATAAAATCCTCACAAAATCTGTCTTGGGAGACACTCCTGTAGGTGAATATTTAGATGTTTCAGACACAATGCTTCATAGTGAATTCTGAAAAACTACTAATATACTCTGATTAACTCCTTATTTTACATTCTTTCCCATTCCACAGAGAAGGAAGCTCTGCATCTCCTCATTCTCATATAGGAAATCAATCATCCTAAACTGAATTAAGAAATTTTATGTGCCTGTTCTGACAGCTCCCTTATGGACTAATGGAATAACTTTAGCCTGTGTAAAAAATTACTTGACACAAAATCAAAAATGACAAGAGGGACATGCAGAATAACCAGCATAATCCAAGACTATCTCCCTGTGGGGACCAAATCCATAACAGATTGGATGGTTGCCTCTTTTCTTCATTTTCATAGGTCAAAACTAATCTCTCAGAGCATAGCAACTCCTGGAATATAAAAAGTATAGTTAAACAGTATTTATAGTTATTATATATATATTATACATATAGTATTTATATTATTATTTGTCTGCATTCTACTTAAGAGAAAAAAAGTGGAATCTCTTAGAACAAAACTCAGGTAGAGCTTCCCAACCACAGGGTCTCATGAGGGAGAATCCAGGGTCTATCAGTGAGGGAATATGGCTAAGGCACTGTGAGCTCCAAAGAAAGCACAACTCAGTACTCAGGAAATGCAGCTATAGGCACCAGCACAAGGCCCTGGAGAAGCTCCTAAAAGAGATGAACCTTGCTTCTAGAACCACAGAACTATCAGCTGCAAAGACTAATCTATGTCATTAGCCTGTGTTACCTGTTTAAATAATTGCTTGAATTGTGGGAGGGCCTGATGTTTCCAACCATGTTTCCTACTCTTCTCTTTAACCAGCAGTGCTTTCACTTCAGGCTGGCAGGAGATCACCCGTGATGTCCTCTGCTGCCAGTAAGTATGTCAGTCCGTGCATCAGGAGATTTCTGCAATACCTGAAGGCCAGGTCTTGCCTCAGTGACATGCAGGGGATCCTGGCCCACAGCTTGTTCAGGAGCTGGCAGGCTTGCTAACTGCTTCCTGGCACTGAGTCTTATGAAAACAAGGTACCTTGACTGTACCTTCGCTTTGCAAGCTGCAGTGACACTGGAATCAGGCTCAGCTCAATCAGAGCAGTGGTCTGGCTTGAGTTTTCCCCACATCCATGCAGAAAGAAATGGAAGTTCATATCCCATCCATTTCTAGAGTCTGATCCCAGAAGTCAAGTTAAAAGGTAAATAAATGGGACATTTCTGCTTTTGGATGAAAGGAGGGTTAAGGCAGTTCAGATTAAGCTAAATGCTCAGTATAACGATGTCCATCAGAGCTGTTGTGTTGAAATGATATAGAAATGTACAGTGAAAGGCACTGGCTTCCCTGAGGGACCTTGAAAGGTACCAAGAAAAAGTTATGCCCGTTTCTGAAGAGCTGGAGAAAAGTGCGAAGAGAGATTATGTCACTTCATGTCAAATACAACATAAATCTGTGTTCAAGCAGTTTACTTGCAGGTTTGCCTTATTACTGCTTTATTCTCACAGAATCACTATAAGCCAAAGCATGGGAGTAAAATCCAATATTTGTTAATGAACAAAACAGATCAGAAGCTTTTTCAGAAAGAAAAACAATGGAAGAATATTCAAACTGGGATTCTACCATACACACATTGCCCAAAAAGACAGGCTTGGCTAAATCTATCCATTTTATGCCAAAATTCCTTGAGAACAGCCAAGCAGCAAGACTGGGGCCTGCACGATGTGTTAAGAATTGAAAATGCAACTGTCAGACAGTGTAGTGGTAAATGAAGATATGCAGGAAGGTTTAGAATATAAGAATATAACTATGCTTAAGTTTCAGCTTATCACTTAAGTTTCATCTTAAGTTTCATCTTAACACTTATCGTCTTGACGGGAATGGAATATCAAATCTTTAAAGTACTCTTACTCAGATGCATCACACCATATAGATCATTTGCATTGAAACAGAATATAACCTCTGGGAGAATAAGTACATGCCAAGATAGATTAGATTTGATATGAGAATTCCAGATTAGATTTGATATGAGAATTCCTGCACTGCCAGAAGAGAGGATCACAGACCTCAGAATTTTGAAAGATTTTTGCTTTCTGTGGGAGCCATTCCAAAAATCTGACTCAGTTTGCAAAGCAGAGCTGAATCATTTTGGAATTCCATAGATGTCCCTGTGTTTCTGTAGGGAATGAGAGCTAAGTGTTTCCTGTGTTACAAACCTCAGTAGAATAATGTGAAAGACACACTCCTACACAGAAACCTGCAATTCTACCCTTGTTTTCTAAGATCCATCTCAGTCCCCACACAGCCTTCAAATCTGCTTCTGGTATCTTTAAGAGACAGACTGCAGAGGAGACCACACTTCCACAGAAACACTACAGCCGAATTTTGGATTTGGAAAGAAAATTGTGAAATTTTAGAAAGAAAATTGTGAAATCTTAGAAAGAAAATTGTGAAATCTTAGAAAGAAAATTGTGAATGAATTGTGCTCTTACAAGCACAAACAGAACAAGAGTGTTGCAAACAGTTACAAAAAAGGTTATGCTAGAATTCTCTTAATGGCAGTAAGCTAAGAAGCTGGCAGTAGCAGCCGTGGCAAGCACTGCTGCTTTTGTTTTAACTAAACGCTCAGTCAACACTAAAGTATTTCATTGCAGAGTACTACGTGTTACTCAACACACATGCTGGCTGTGAGATAATTCATGTTTCTGCAGCGATGCGCTTGCCAGTCCTATTTCTTTACTATGTGCAAAAAAAGGAAGTTAAAAATAAAGATAAGTCACACCCTTCTTTTGAGATTGCAGCTGCTCACAGATCTACATCTTCCCCTCCTTGCACCATTCCTTGGTTCCTTGCCTTAATCCTGGCTGAGATCACCTGCCACAGACGCAACCCATCCACCTTTCACCTCCTCTTGGCTTTCTCTCTCTAGCCTCCGGCTATGCCGGCACCCCCAGAGAGCTCGGCACTCCCCTGACCTAATTCTCACAGTGCATTTTGCTCCCTGGGGCAGCTCCACCTCCCTCCACCCGAGCACTACCACACTGCTCAATGAAGCTGGCTCCTTGGAACAACTCATCAAGCCGGACTCTCCAGTTCAACCACTGCTTTATCTCACTCTTCCATTTCTACCCTGTCACTTGTGAGGGATCTCTTTATCCCTTCCCTTTGCTTGTACAGATTTTACTGAACTTGCCTTCAAAGTGAGGAGTTACAAAAGTTCAGCTATGATTCCTTGGTCCCTGACACTGCCATTTGAATAATCAGAACTTGTGCCAGGCAGGTATGCCTTATCCTCAGCTATGCTCTTCTTGTAAGAGGTGTGAAAGTGGGACCTAAACCAAACTGTTTATGCATAATTGTAACCTGCTTGGCTTATGACACTCATGTTTTTTGTATCTACCTGATGAGTAATCTGAATATGCGAAACTAACCACTATTAGATAAATTAGATATCATGCAGCTCAAAAATTAATTTTCCTATTCCAAAAGTGACCAGTATCCATACATAAGGACCTATTTCTGGCAGCTTTAGGGACATCCATCCCTTCCAATGTCTCACGTGTGTGTGCCATTTTGATTTTATTCCTATTGTTTTTTCCAGTTTAATTATTTTTTCAAAACACAGAATGCTTCAAAGTCATCAAAGGCAATGTTCTTATCTACTCTATTGTTAGAACAGTGTTGTTTATGAGCTCTGCTAAGTTTTACATGTTGAACAATATGGGCTGAAAGATACCCAAAATCACAAACTCCTGTTCAGTTCGGCAATGATCTGCCAGAACATGTAAATAGGTAAAGTGCAGGCGCATCTGCTTGTTTCAACCATGGCTAAATGAGGTTAATACAGAAACAAGACTCTAGCAGTTGTTTGAAGTTAGAGAAAAAGTTCTTTGTCCAATAGCATTGAAATTAATACTGGTTCATTTGCCTCTACCAATAGTTTCAGGAAATTGCACTCGAAGATTTATCATCAGAATTGGTAACTCTGTCATCATGATCTCATGGGTAAAGCTCATTCCTATTTTAAGAAGGTATACCTGACAAATACAATTTTCTACACGATTGATGCTCATCTCTCATACCTCTGCTGAAATACTGCATTGCAAACCCTGTCTGAGTCCTGTGGAAAATAGCCTGGGTTTTTTAGCCACACAGCTAAAAGGGAATGTAACACAGCCAAGAATGCAACACACTGCACAGCAGTGACTAAAAATAGCCTTGAAATGTCATCCATAAGCCAGGGAAATGTACAGGGCTGGAACAAAGGAAGATAGGAACAAGCAGCAAATGATGAAGTCTGCAAACAAATCACTGTCAGTCAATCATGGTGGTTACTTACTGAGAAGCATCAGGGTGAGGAGGTATTTTGATTAGCTTCCACGGCAAAACTCAGAACAACAAGAAAGCTAAAGAACCCTCAAACCATCCTCTGTCAGACTACATTTTTAAGACAAAAACCTTCTTTGGATATCTGGTTAAAAGCTAGTTAAGAGGCTTTCCACTCTATTCAAGTTATTATATAGGTAGTCTTGAAAACCAAAATATTCTAATTATGATTACCTAAATCTTAAGGAAGTTATAGTCAAAGCTCTCTAAAATGCCTAACCGCCAACCTTCAACCCAAGCTTACAGAAACTACCTGTCGGAGTTAAAGGCATGCATACATTCCACTTCTGTCTTTTGCATCCATTCCGCTTTCTGTTATGATGATGTCCTGAAATACAGCTCCCACTAGAATGCCATTGCTGAGTAGGTGAGATACTTGATCAATAGGAGATTAACTGAAATCATGCAGCCTTTGTGAAATGAATAAATGCCAGCCAGATGAAAATGATGTGGCTGAATCTGCTCACTTTTGGATCAGTCTCCTTTAAAGACGAAGAACTGATGCATGACTGAATTAGAATTGAATTACTGTGAAACAGTAAGTATAACATTTAACTTGAACTCAAGTTTCATCTGCAGATAGACTGGTAGAATAGAAACGCCCCATGAGAAATAAAACTAAGATACTCTTTTCTATCCTGACTTACTAGCAGCAACTAGAACAGGTAGGTCAACTGCTTTACACAATACTGGTAATAAATCACTGATATTGGAAAAAGTGGACAAACTTTGATGAAAATCCCTGTGAATGAAGGTACATTTAATAGGTACTGCTCCTATGTGTACCAAGCATTTTACAAGAGGATAGGAAAAAAGCCTTCATCTCAGCAAGTTTACAGACTAAATAAATTCCAGAGAAATTCAATTGGAAGATATGCACCATGCAGAAATGAATTAGAGCAGAATAAAGAGAGCACCTTGAACTCCGGGAATAACAAATTCTGGGTTTCTACATCTGTCTTATGTTGACTGAGTTTGGTGTCAAACAAAGTAACATACTGACAGAAACTTCTTATTTGAGACATAGATCCAATCTCTTTTCTACTGCAGATTCTCTAGGGTACTGAAGAAATTAATTCATGCTGCAGCTTCTCTTTCAACAGGGAATGTGCAGGGCTTTTCTCCTGTGCCTAGCTGCTTGCTTCAAGGAAAAAGTGGATGATAAGCCTTTGTCAGATCTGACTGAAAACGGCTGACTAGTTCACAAGTCATTAAGGAGTTGACAGATAGTATCATTAAATAAGTCATATTTCTATAGGAAATGAAGCCAAAACCAACCAAGATTGACTGCTACCATGCTGAAGGAACAAACCCTGTATGTGGGGTTTTTTTATCCTCATACAACACTCCCCTTCCCGAACCACATACATTTTTGACACCTATAAAGTGTTCAGCAGGGAATAAAAACAAGCCAAGCTGATATTCTAAGCAACTGCATATCTCGTCATTGAATGAAATAATGTTTCCTGTAAATGTTAACATCTTTATACAAAATCACAGGATTACAAGGCTTTGTTTCTCATCAGCTATATAGTGAAACAATCAAAGCAGCTGAAGTCTCTGATCTAAAACTGATGAAATCAAATAAAAACCTGCTTTGCTTCACTTACATAAATCTATATAATTCTTAGCCTCCAGCAAGAAAAGTTTTGAAAAGGTTTCCAGTTATACTGAATCACAGATATAAAAACTACTGATAGTACCTTATCTCTGCAAATCTTACAGTGTTTTCTACCTATTGATGGGTAAGGTGGATTTTTCCCTTCTGATTTTCTTGATTTAATTTTGCTTGATTTAATTATGCAGTGCTGAAAATGAAGTTCATACCAACATTTTAAACCCCAGCAATTAATGTATACATTGGGCTGGGGGTGAGATGGAAGCTGACAGAGCTCCATTTTTTGATCTGCCATGCTTGGTAACGCTGTCTTGTTCCTTACTAGCAGAGAGTCTGTTGACTTTCACTCTTGCGTAACCTTCAGAGATGCATCTCTAATGTAAAAGCCACAGTGATTTCTTTACCAAATCAAAGAGGTGATGACAGGACTTACTTTATATAGTAAGGCAATAAAGAGATTTCTCTTGTCACAAGGGAGAGCCAAGATGCTAATAAAGTGCAGAGAAAAGCTTGTTGGAAATGGACGGGTGAATGTGCGTGCTTGGGAAGACATTGTACATGGAGGGAAATGGAGTGATCTTGCAGACATTACTTCATACTGGAAACTGCTGCTATAACAAGAAGTCCTCTGCTGGGTTACTATACTAATCATCAATGCCCAAAGGCCAGGACTTTGGGTAAGCTATCCATCCTTACATTGGACATACAAAAAAACCCATCAGCCTCCTTGCAGCCCTTCTTGATCCCGTATATCTCTGCTTAAAGACAGTAATTTTTTGCACAATTTTATCTCTTTAGCTTTCACTGGTGAGCAATAGATGTGAGGAGTCCAATTAATTCCTTTTGCGGGATGAGATAAATTACACCTCCCCTGGGACAAAAGGTTTCACCCAAGTGAAACTGAATTTTATTAAAGCTACTCCTCAGTTCCCAAATCATGCCTCCTGTCTCAGGACACAAACTCACCCGTAATTACCTTGCCAAGTCTTACTAATGCACACAACATATCCAGCATCTCACACTACTGCATGTCAATATACCAGATCCATTCATACACATCTGAAAATAAAGACAGATTACAGAATTCATACGCTTTCCATCCCTTGAAAACATGTGTGGATTTTAAGAACAAGCAAATAGATTTAGCATATATGGCAGCATACTTGTCACAGAATGGAAAGCGAAAATGTTAACTATTTTCTTTAAAAGGTGTAGAATTTGGCAAATGATCGTTTTTGCTTTGGAATCTGTAATTGTTCCTACTTGATGATGGGTAAGAATTAGATTTTAGAAATAAAAGGTCTGAGTTCAACTTGGAAAGACACCGTTTAGGAATTCCATTGAAAACCAAAACTTATCAATAGAATCCCATCCAAGTGGGATTCTTCCTGGGTTACTTGATAACGTAAACTGTGTATTTCTTAACCTGCGATGAAACAGGACACACAGAGAAAGCAGAATCTACTTTGTAACACCCTTTACATATTCACCCCCAGATGCACCAATGCAACAGGTGAAGACTCATAAAAATCTCACAACTGATTCTCTTATAACCTAAGGCAAGTGAAAAGAAACTGAGGATGACGGCCCATAGGTGATAGATGATTGTAATTAGAAGAGAGGAAAAGGGGTGGAGATTGCATCAAAACAGTTAAACAGGGTTTGTCTCCTTCATGATCAAAGCAGAACAATAAAAGCCGAGAAGGTTTTCCTCTTTGGGATTAACACACCCTGGCACCCTGGGGAGATGGGATGGCATGGGGGGGGTGCAGACATCTCAGGGTGTCCTGGGGAGGAGAGCAGGGGACACAGGTGTCTCCTTTCCCTTTTGCCCTTCATATTCACCCCTCTGTGGGGCTGGCTCCTCACTGACCCCAGGAGCTGCTGTGCCCTGCACAGGGCCTGAGGCTGTGTGTGACTGCCCAGAGCACCCTGCAGTGGGCTCTGCTGTGGGGCCAGCCCTGACCAGGCTGTACTGGGGAGAGGGCATTGGCGCTGCAGAATAGGA
>JANHGB010055892.1:0-15000 GCA_026283785.1 Coracopsis vasa
GTTTCGCTCTGTCCTCCCAGGCACCAGTGATCATCAAAACCACAGAGAGCACCTTGTCCAATAATAATGGGAAAACTTAAAACACCCTAAACTTCTGCAGTTTTAAAACTGACAGTAGGTTCTGTACCGGAATAAATATAAATGAAAACTCAGAACTACAGGAGTGATTATACAACTGTGTCCTCAGCAAAGATTCTGGTATGGCCAAAAATTCTCAGGGCCTGAATAAAAAGGATATTCACCTGATTTCAAGATTCTGGAAGTGTATAAGACGTGAAACTGTGCAAATCTTTTTGCATGTATATAGGCTGGAAGTAATGCACAGGCATCTCTTATTCCATGTGTAAGAGTCTTTTACACACAATACAATAATGTCTTTCATTCAAAGACCATGATTTGTCTGAGTTTTCTCAATAAAGGAAATAGCAATGGTAGAATTATAGTAATAAACAAAATAATTGTTCATATCTAAAAAGTAAACCAGATCCACACTCAAGTTGTTGCCCTTGGTCCTAATGAAGAGTACAAATGAGTCTTTCTCAAGTTAATTATGGTATGGCAGAAAACATATATTTGCATGAGCTGTAATTGAAGCTTTATGCGACTGCACATGGGGCTGGCCTATACTATACAGAAAACATGAACAAGCACAGCCATTCAGCCTGGCAGCTGGAGACCAGGTGGATTACCATCAGGGATCTCCAGTGACTTTAATGCCTGCACTCATGCAACTAGTCTGAGACCTTAATGCCTACTGCTGTGGTGGTGACTGCATATTGCCTATATATTTCCTTGTATATTGTAAGTTGTTCAGAGAAGTTGTGAATGTCCCATCCCTAGAAGTGATCAAGGCCAGGGATGGGATTTAGAGCAACCTGATCTAGTGGAAGTTGTCCCTGCACATGGCAGAGGTTTTGGAGTTAGATGATCTTTATGATCCCTTCCAATCCAAGCCATTCTGTGATGCTATGATTCTATAACCCTCTGCCTTTTTTAAGATAATAAAAGAGTAAGCATTTACATGGAATTAACCTCATGGCTGAGTTTTAGTCAGTTTACACTAAGTCAGACTGGTTAACTGTCTTATACCCCTTGTCAAGTTCCGTTGTTTAACACAGCATCAGACAAAATGAGTCTGAATTTTTTCCAAGTAAAAAGAAAAGTACAAGCTTAGGGAACAGAAAAGCTAAAGTTTGTGGAGAAATAAGTTTTCAGGCATAAAAATACATATCCCTATATATAATGTATAATGAAATGTATAAGAAGCAAAATCCATTCTAACCCAAGTCTGGTCCACATTAGCCCACATCCTCACTATTAACTTAGTCTTTCATGTCATTATTAACATAATATTTCTGCAAGGCGATTATTAGCATGCAGTTATTTTGAAGAATTAGGATTACTTGCTGAAATGTTCAGAGAAGCTGTCCAGCCACACTGGATGCTAGCTGAAGTAATATTTTGTGCCAGCATTTGTGGACACATATAAAATACGTCCTCTATTAAAACAGATGCAAGTGATTGCAATTTAATGCTACTCAAGTATAACTAATTAAATAGTTTAATTAGCTAATAAGGCTTATATTAAAATGAGCAGTGTTTAATGAAATAGACAAAAATGCTGAATAATGTATATACATTCCATTACACAGGACAAGGCTTGAAAACAAGTTTCAGTGAACTATTGAAGTAGTTACATAAACAAAAGGTTTTCTATTTTGTATTTTCTATAACCATATTTGCTTTGTTAATTACTCTGTACATATACATACTGGAAAGATAAGATCAGATTACCTTGGCTGTAGTACAGATGAACATGCTGGTGTTCACACCCTGTTTGAAAGGAGGGAATGGAGAAAGAGGGTCACCATGCGGTCTAGCAGAGCAGTGGTATTTTTTGTGGGTCAATAAGTGAGAAGTTTTGCTTTTAACACTTAAAGTAGGTATATCTTTCTTGATATTTAAGTGAAAACTTCTACTACCTCAGATTTTAGACTTATTATAGTAATAAGTTATTATAAGTGTAAACAGAGTGCACTGTCTCCACGTGCGCAGCTGCCAGCCCGTCATCTCTACCTGATGAGGAGATGTATCTTGACTTTGGTCCACTGATCCTCCTCATGTAAGATTATGAGTGAACTCCCTTAGATTCTCACATCTAATAATAATAAAACAATACATCTTCTGTCTGCTGAAGTCAATAGTAAGACCCCTCTGTATTTTAATGAAATTAGCATTTTGGTCTAAACACTGTGATATTTTATCCTTCCCTTTTTGAGAAGGAGATTGGAAATGCCTGCAACACTTCAGGCCACAGAGCTTTCCATTTTATTTCCCATAATATTTGAAAGTTGCTGTACGTACTTGACATGAAAAGTGCTTAGAGAAAATATACTACAATACAAAATAAGGTTCTAAACAAGCGTCCTTACTGAGGGATGCTTCTCCAGATACACAGCTCTCTGTGCTTGCTGAAGGTACAAGCCCGTCAGCACAAGGCTTTGGATCCGCTGGCAGAAAGTTTATTCACAAGCAGAGCTAGTTAAATATTATGCATATCAAACCCACTGTGTCTAAATGATACTGTCTTTAGGACACCATTCCTAGTCCTATGCTGTCTACAGTCCCTCTGCCTGGCCTTGCAGAGTGTCAGCAATATCCTTAGATTAAAGACAAAATATTGTGCCTTTGGTGCCCCAAGAACAGTGGTGGACTTGATCTTCACCACACATGTAGACCAGAGAGCATGTATCAGTTTCTACTACCCCAGGGATGCATTATTTAGAGCCGTTTGTTGAAAAGTAAATAAAACACATTCTGAGACAGTATCAGTGGCTGGATTCATTTTCCAGGGATCCTGAAACAATTAATCTAAGAACTGTATTGATTCAAGCAATTTGGGGGATGTATTTAATTGTCATTATTTTGCTGTGCAAATGAGATCTAAAAAAATGTACATAATAGACAAGATAAATATTTTTTAAATATTGGCTAATCAGAATGATTTGTGTCAGGAATCCAATTCACAACTTGCAATTAATATCCTGTTTACCAATTCATGCTAAAATAAACACTAATTACGGCACATGTTTGCTTCATAAATGCTCTGGTTTAGGTTGTTAAGAAATGCTTTGTGTAACCTGACTTTTATTTTGCAAATCAATTGCACAACTGCTTGGTCCCATAGAGAATGCAAAGCTATGCCACACATGGTGGCTAAACAGCATATGAATTAAACTCCATATAAGCAAATTTCTTTGTAAGTAATTTATATTGTATGGTAAACTTGTATCCAACTAGAACAGCAAATTAAAACATTAATCACATCTGTAAAATTTAAGGCCTTGTGCATACAGAAAAAATATTAGGGAAATACATTTTCCTGTATTGCTGAAATAAATATTCCACATATGGAAGCCAGTCTAATCCTTCTCATTATAGTGTGGATGAAGATGAACATTAAGCCCATATAACATTTCTTTCAGAATTAGTCGATAGCTCATTTTAGTAGGTAGCACATATTTCCAAACCTGAAATGCCCACATTCAATCAGATTTGCAGTCTCTTTCCCTTTGCTGCTGAAGCTTTTCATCACTGTTAGGTAACCACTGTGATTATTCCATATCACATACTGATGAGAAGACAGAACAAGCTCTCTCCCCAGCCCTGAGCAGGTTGTAAGCTGTGGCAAACTAACTTGCTCTGAAATTATCAAGTGTTCCAGCACTCCTTAGCATTACTAACATAGGCAGCCTGCCAACCCCCTCTCCAACATCCAAATCATCTTCCTCTCTTAGCCACATTTTTATCCATCTGCTTCACAAAGCAGTCCACATGCTTTGACTTACTCTCGTATTTGAGTACAATGTGAGTTTACTTTAGGACTAAGCCTTTCTGTGCTGCTTCATCAAACATGGTACTCTCTGTGGATGGTTACCTAACTATCACTAGAGTCTGGAATTTAAGACCAATAAATAACACTGGCTTTATCACTTTATTACTTAATACCTTAATACCATGTTACTGTTCTCATCCATGACTGAAAACAGCCTGGAGCCTCCTCTCCATCTCATAACTACATGGAGATCCAAAATATAAAAAGACCCACTCCCTTGCAGATACATAAGAGACGTAGCACATACTTGATACTCAGATGGGAGCAATTAAAGTGAGGTTCCTGTGGTTCTTCCTACTTGCCTGTTCCACCTCGAATTAAAGGAGGCAGAGTCCAGGCTGGTGTGTGAGAGAGAGATAGTCAAGTTCAGGTCCTTGGTAGGCTCTTTCCTGAAGGGCCATTAGATATGCATCTGACAGCAGCTATGATATCTTCACTGGTCCTTTGAATTGTCTTAATTCATTTGGCAATAAGAAGCTGTTGCAGACTGTTGCAGCTGTATTACAGGTTTCTTTGGAGGCTGACCTGCTCTTTGTTTCCCCTATGAAAAATTTTATTTATTTGACTTTACTTTGGCTTCTAATCAGCCTGTATGTTTCATCATTTGCTAGGTTTGCTATTGCTTTCCTTCAATGATTGCTTTCACTCCCAAGGTGCTCTGAGCTTTGATACTCTATGCAATAATCAGTCCATGTAGTTCAAGAAAATTATATGAGTAACATGCCCTTGCTTGCCTGAGAGCTGGGAAGATACATCCAATAAGTAATATTTGGAGGTATTATTCAAGCAAAAAACATTTCCTTTTTTTTTTTTCTTTTTTGTCCCACAAATGTGTTTAAGTGGGTTTTTTTTTAAACAAATCTAAAGTAACTTATGCTGAAAAAAAGGATTGGTTATTGATTTTAGAGAGAGTCACAAGAGAAAATTCTGCTCTCAAAAATGCGAACTGATAACTCAGTATAGATTTATTTAGAGTTTTATTCATATAGATTGTCATGTGTTATTTTAACACTTGGATGTGCCCACAGTATTACAAAAGCATAAAACATATTTTTGAAGTTACCATGTTTTCCTCAAAGAATCATATTTTTAAAGTAGCATTTAAAGCTGAAATCAAAGAACACCAAATATAAGATATTTAATATATAAATGATAATTTTGAAACATCTCCATCACACCATAAAGACCATAAACGATGCATATGACCAACTCAGAATCAGTCTGACTGGGACTGGCCTGCTGCTGCTTTGCTCTCAGCAGTGATGCTGTTAACAGTTTCGTGCCTTGGGTGAAGAATCCTATGGTTAAATGCTGTCTTTTCCTGACAACGGCTTCAGGTATGATCTGCAGGGGCTAGTGTTCTTGCTTGAGGAGCCTTTCAATCCCTTTACTTCTAAACTGCTGCCCCATTGAGATCCAGCTTCAGTCAGTAATTCCTATGTGTATCCCTATACCACTAAGATTTCAAGAATATTGCTTGTTTGGAAGAGCTGTACATTTGGTGAGACCCTGAAGGATCAGGATTGGGTTTATTGTTTTGTTACATTGCACCACAAAAATACTATTAACTTTCTATTAAAAAGCTTTATTTAATAAAGGAAATATGAAATTAATGAACTTTTATCTTATGTATTCCTATACTCATTTACCCTGACACTTTGTTGGTAGTGTACATACAGTGATGTGCAGTCACTGGGATGGCTGTTGCTTTTTTAAACCCAGCAATAGTCTGTGAATCAAACAACAATGGGAAGGCAAACACTAACCATGTTATGATGAATCTGATTGACTAACTACTCATTTCAGTATTTTGCCAGAGTTGTATTTCACTGTCTGCATAGTATCTCATCTATACATCAGAGTCACGGTAAAGTAGAAAGTGAAATCACTTTCTTGGAAGGATATGCCTTTCAAGGTGCCAATTCAGTAGGGTGCAGAGAGTTCTTTGGTAGATCTGAGGGATAGTGCCACTGCCTCATGTAATCTGAAGTGAACATCTTTGTAACTTGTTATTTCTTCCATACCCTGAAATCGTGATTCTCAGAGATCTGCACTCATCTACCATTTTCATCCCCTGCTGTTTCAGCAGGAAATCACAAACATTTTAACTGGCATTTGCATCCTCAGTGGTAAATGTTTAAGATGCTTCTATTAGCACTTTTACACTTGCTCAGTTTTAGTGTTGCAGTAATTTCACCAGTAATTCACACACTTTTGTATAATTAAACCTCTCTAACGGTGATGGCGAAACTGAATAGCCCTTTCTGAAAGTCATCTTGAGAGAAGCAACTTCCAGTGCACCTCTGTCCCACTGTATCTTCACCCCACAGGTTTGGGGCTGGCAGATTGTACAGCAGCTTGTTGGATCCTCGTTATAACAAGATAAATTTTATTCAATTCTCTTTTTGAGTTTTAGTTATCATATTTAGATACATGTTTTGTGGGTTTTTTTATTTTATTATAAGGGTTCTTTAAATTTAAGCTTAAGATGCTTTTGAGTCTTTTAAAAAGAGTATTCCACATAATTGTGAAACTGTACTGTTGAGTACATTGACCACTATCACCATTGTACAATGTAGACTATGCAGTTATAGGACATAAATATCTTTGTACTAGTAATTAGAAGGAAACAGAACAATAAAATAAATTAATAGGAACAAAAATGAAAGAGTTCCGGGTTTCAAATATAAGACAGGGCACACAGCTATTGCTAATAAATTCAAATTGCCACTTTTTATGAAGGCCAGACTCCTTTTTGCTGAAGATGCCTACAAATAACTGTTCCCACACCAGAAAGTATTACATTCTATCCTTAAAGATGGGCATCTACCTTCTCAGTGGATTTCCATGCCAAAATTTATACTAGGAATTTGATTTAGAAGGCAATAATAAAACCCTCAAAGCATGTCTTCTTCCTGTCTCAGAAGAAGGTGTATTTTGTGCTGACAGTGCAGAGTTAAAAAAAACACCCAACACTTTTCTGAAGTTCCTGTTCACTTGGATAGCCCAGAATATTTGATGCCATTACTGAGGCTTCTCCTAATATGTACGCATTACTAGTTGCTTTCTATGATACATGTACAAACCACAAAAGACAAACCTTTCTTGTTTATGTGTGCTTCTTCACTTCACATGACTCCCTCTCCCAAAAATTGAATACTAAGGTTTAAAACAAGTTTTCACAACGCCAGAGCTGAGGTGATTATTCATTTTGTATGCAACATCAATTATTTTTAATGATATAAACTTATTAACCAAGGGGGTTAATAAAATCTGTAAGTTTAGCGAACTTAAATTCCTTTGGCAAAATGCTCATATTCATAAACTGGATACACAACTTTGGAAACAAGGCAGATGCAGTAGGCATGAATACTATCTTATTTAAATGTCTGTATTAAGCACAGCCACTCTCTGCTAAAAATGGGGAAAAAACAAACAAGTCATATTCATCAAAGTAATTGTGTAGGTACTTTCAGTACCAAAATGCCTAGAATGAAAGATTGAACTGCTAAAGGCAGCAGTGACAGCCATGAATCATGGTAGGCTACTTCGGGGCCTTTACCACCATAAAACAAAAGATGTAGATGAAAAATGCTGCAATTAAGTGATTTGATTTCTGCCCCCTTTTTCCTACTGCATTCGTGCATGACTGCACAGCAAAGATTGATGGGAAAAATTACTCTACGTGATCTCTGACAGAGCCTTGGAACAATTCTATAAGGGGGAAACATACAAATCAAACCAGCTTTCTTGTATTCAAACAAAATAATACATATAAAGCAAATACTTTATCCTATATCTAAAGCACCAACATTTGCATGCACACATAAATTTTTGAGAAATGCTCTGCTATCAAAACCAAACTCATGGATTTTCCAGCTAGTTGGGTAATACTGATATCTGTTTAAATAAATATTCAATCAGTACTACTGAGTGGCATCCTAAATATGTTTGTGCAGTGAGAAGAACAAATTGCATATACAAATTTATGGAGGTAAAATGTTCATATCTTTTATATCAATATGTTATTAATAAAATACTCTCAAAATAAGATAATAAGAAAAGCTTCCTGCATATTAGACTTCACTATCATTACCATCATTTAAATGGACATTTTCAATGGGCATTTACAAGTGAGTTTAAAGCAAGCATATAAAGGATTTATATCTGTGGTACTTGTGTAGAGGGAAAATATTATAATATGGCTGACACATACTTTAAAATATGCTAAATGTAGAAAAGGCATTGGATAAAATAAACAAGCAATGTCAATGCAAATGGAAGGTGACTAGCTCTACCCTAGCCTGTTCTACTGATATTATGTGAGATTTATTTCCTGATGAGAATAAAGACCACACAGATCCAGCCCACTGTAAAAAATGTGCAGTTGATTTTGCTCAAATATACACAATGGAATCAACTCACCGAAAAAGATGTGTAGAGATTTGACTCCATTATGCATAGTAAAGCAGAGACTGAACAGACCGGCTAGAGCACTGGTAGTTAAAGGTAGGTCTTTTTGCCAAAGACCTAATGTTGCATTATGCTTAAAAGAAATCCCACTGCAGTATCCTTTTCAATGTCAGATAATATTTTTCATTCTGATATATATTTTCTCCATATATTGAACACTTCTTTCCTAGAGATTCTGTTTATCTGCAATGCATAGGATCATATATTTTGTTTCTGCATCTAGCTGACTTATTCAACTTCAGATTTTTTTTCTTTTTCTGATAAGCAGGTACAAGCCTCATGAGGTTGAGTCTTCATATACATAAGCCTCTCCACCCTCAGCAGCTTTCTGCCTGATTTATGGGGGCCTACAAACCATTCTCCATGACTAGAGAAGCAACTTTTTCATTTTCAAACTTAATCCAGTTCTAGGATTAATTAACTGCTGCATAACACCCCGACAGCTAGATTGTGCTTTTATCCAGCTAGCTAGCATTCCCTGTAACTTCTTGCCCTGTAAAATAAACATTAAGAGCTTTGGCCTCCTGATTGCTTACTATTGATCACTTTTATAACCCGGGACACCTTATCTTCTTTCAGCATTTTACAGTATCATTAACTGTAAAAGGAAAGTGAGTTTCTGCTACCAGCCTGTTTTTGTGTAGAGAATTAGCACATCCAGAAAAAAGCTGATAGCAGTTTTGTGGTGACTTACATAGCTGGTATAGCTCATTAGGTCTCTCCTGGCAACAATAGAAGTGGAAATAGACTTTTGGGTTAGCAGGCAGAACTGGGGTCTAGGAAGACCTTTGAGAAAAGGCTCGGTGCATTTGGACAAGAGGGTTTTATTCAATGAGGTACCTGTTTGCTTCAAACAAAATCTTAGGAATCTCTTAGTCTGCAAACTCCTGGAGGTAGGAGCCACAGTTTATTATAAAGATGCTAAAGATCAGTGCTGTTTTTCAGACTTTACTGATTTATGAATTTTAAATAGCGTGTACTTAATGCAGTATTTGTGATTAAGCATAGGATATTTCACATCAAGTTATTTTAATTTAGCAATACGAAAAAGCAGAAGAGTGGCTGGCTTAAGCCCATGACCCTGCAGTTTTCTCCACTCATGGACCAGTAAGCAGCAGGTAGCAACGAGTGCTCGTTGCCCAGTTGTCCCATCCAGAAGGGTAAAGGGAGGAGGGATAAGAAAGGGAAAGAGAAAAGATAAAATGTGTTTTCCCCTCAATATTTCAGAAAACAGAGACATTGTGCTTTATGCAGTAACCCAAGAAAATCTTCAAGAATCAACCCAGCATCATCCACCTCTATGTATTCCTCTGGGAAAGGACACAGGAACCTGCCTGAGGGGGCTGGGTGACAATCCTCAGGACTTAGACATTTTTTTAATTGAGTGGCTGTTACCTTACGACAACCATCGTTTTAAAGAGTGAAGGCCTTGTTTTAACAAGAAAAAGGTTCATCAACTGCATTTACATTTGTTGCTGTCAAAAGGCAAAGGAGAGAAATCCACACTCACTTGGAAAGTGTGAAAAAATAGACGTGACATGCCAGAAACACAGGTCAGCAAAGCTGCATTGCTACTGAATAAAGGACAGGAAGAGGCTTTGAAATGAAAAGAAGAATGAGAGGGTGAAAGGAAGAGGAGGTAAACATTCCTGAAGCCTGTACACGGCAGGAGGGGTGCTGTTGGGAGAGGAGTTGCGAGCCTGCAGGGAGGCTTGCTCCTGGGCCTGAGGCCTCCTCCAGGCTCAAACTGGCATCAAAAGACCCATACTGTTGTTCTAAAAAGATATTTAACTTTTTATTTACCGCTTGTAACTTTGCTTTTGATCTCATGGCATGAAGTCCATATGGTTTTATATGTCCATGTTTGAATTTAACAAGAAATGATGAATTAATGAAGAAACAGGAACTTAAGTGTGAAGATGGCGTATCTGGAGTATTCAGTCTCTTCAGAGGGAATCAAACAGACCAGTGTGATGAGGACTCACCTCACCAAATAGGGTTGCAAAACATCTCCTTGCAAAACACAGGGACAAGTGTGGCAACTGTTGTGGCCACAAACTGGTTTGAGGGAGCGCATTTCCTCCTGCACAAACAGGTTTGAGACCCTCTTGTAAAGAGCAGTAGGATGTGAGAGGACACTTCACACCCACCAGCAAACCACAAAGAGCTACAATACATCATTTACTCAGTAGATTTTCCAAGAACAGTTATTTGTCCAATGCCTTAAAGTGCAAAACAACATAATGTAACAGTAAAATACAGAATTTTTAAACAGAGCAGGTTGTTTAGCTTCACGTGATCTTGAAGTACTATGATATTTCACTGCCTTGTCATTGTCCTCTTATGCATCTCATATTCCTCACCTCACCTTATATTGTATGCTATTTCAGACTTGAACCTTGTACAGCACAATTATGAGGGCTCCCACTTGTGATTACACAAGTAATAAGTAGTAGTAATAAGCATTCAGATTACTCTCAATCTACCTGTCAGCCAAGAAACTGGTAGTTTTGCAAGACAGATGCAAGTGAGTAAATTTTACTTAGAATGAGTTAGATTAAGAAACTTAAATTTAGGTGTTTACCTGTAGGTTTTTGCAAGTATAGGTGTGTGAGTTCCTATTATACAGTCAATAATCTAGTAAATTAATTTACAGAATTGCAAGTTCTTCCAAACACTGTCTGTGATCTGGAATATATTGTCATCTGGTTTCACTACAGTCTGTATATTTGCACTGACATACACTGCTTCAAAAATAAGAAATAAAAATAAATATTAAAAAAAAGAAGAAAACCTGATTTTCCAACTATGACCCCTTTATCATAAAGGAATTCACATGTGTACCATAGACCAATCTCGCATCTCCGTTATCAAAAGAGTAAGATTTTAAAATGCATCATCACAGCTAACCGGATAAATATATGGAAGCCTCACCTTCACACACAGACTTTTGCCTTATGCATTCTAGTGCTTTGGGAACAATATATAGTGATAGGGATCCACACAAATGAAACACATATCTATCTCTACTGATACATTGTGGATTTAATAGAAAACTACTGAGATCAGAAGTGAGTTACATTCACCAAAGATGGTATAAAAAAGGGATGCCTGGATCAGGAGTTAATCCTAATTTAACATATCACATGAGAAATGACAATTCTAGTTACATTATCTCTTCTATAGCAGTGAGCAGGCTGGAGGAAAATGTTAAACAGCATGGCAGGAAGGCAGATAGATTATTAAATAAATATCCTGTAACTATTTAATTAAACATTTAATTAAGGCTTTCTGTTTTACCTTTTGATTTATGCATAGTTCCATGAGAATGAAACAGTAGTGATGTTGCTTTTATAAGAACCACCAGATTCCACAGCAACAGCAATATAGAAATTCCAATTTTGCTTTCTTTTTTAATGTAAAATGTAACAAGTTTTTAAAATGGTTTTTACATTTTATTCTTTTCTGATATAATTTCCTCAGAGATCAAAATTATTTTTACTTAGTTTTAGATTTTTTTTTCACTCTTACATAGACAGGTGTGTCTTTCATGTTGGGTCTTGCTTGCGAAAGATATTGAACTAGTACACCAAGAAATATGTTTGCCACTAGGGCATGCAGAGAAATTCGGCCTATCGCATGGTACATGGCTAAAGGCACTGACTCAGCACTAATCAAAACGCTTTCATGTGTGGGCATTCTGGGAAACTGAGGAGAAATTCCACCCTCTCTCATTAAATAAATGAAGACCTAAAGACACTCACTGTGGCTACAGAGCTACATTTGGAATAATAAAATCTATTATGCAAGCAGTTCAGCATACAACATGCTATTTTGAGCAGTCTCTCTGGTGAAAAATACCCCCTGCATTTTATAATTGAAAAGCTATTTAACAATGTAAAAATATAAGTATTCCCAAATCAAGTTTCAGCCAAATATCCTGTACATTTCCTCTCCCATCAGCTTAATTCAAAACACGGATATCAGAGACAGCAGTGGTCCCGTGTTTACACCACACAGTACTACAGAGAGATGATCACTTAGCTTTTGTTTTGGTTCCAATTCATTTTTTCAAGAAGCATAATTAAAAACTGCATTAATGCCACCAATTACGGCCTCCAAGGGACCAGAAACCCCATGTTACTATGTGATGGAACACAACTGAGCTGCAAACATCCATTTGCCATTATAATACTCATTAATCCTGCCAAATACAACTCATTATGAGACTTCAAGAAAATCATCTTATAGGCAAACACAGCACAGAATCTATCTGTCACTGCATTCCTCACAGCACAAGTTGTAGGGGTGGAAATTGCTCAATGTAACTAATTTACGAAGCTACAAACTAGCCATTCATTTCTGACATAAACCAGGAGGTGTCTGAAAATGCACAAGGACTACTTTACTGCTGGAACATCCCTTTAATTGTGACTTCTTCAAAAGTGAATATGCTCGATAGAAGGTGAAGAAAGTGCTGTGAATAAAAGGAAGAATTGACTTGAATGTTTGCTCAAATCCATGTTTTTTCTAAGGTAAAAATTAATTGGCTTTTCTTACTTATGTACAGTTTTTTCTTCTGATTTTGGGCAAGTCTTGGGAAAAAAGCAGTGCAGGAAGATGCAAATATAACATCTCACTGTATTGCTGAGAAATCCTACAAAATAAACCATCTTTCAGTATTTTTAGTTACCATTGTTTAGTGTTATTATTTAGTAGTATTATTACTTACCTAGGATTGTATTTTGTATTATCTATTTTGTAGCATTATTTTGCAAAATTCAGTATGGGTAAAAAATTCCAATTAAAATTAAAAAAACAGCTTAAAAAACCATATAAGAATGTATCTGAAATATAATCCAAAATCTCTCATTCTGAAGACTGACCGGTTAATCATCAAAATTAATTCTGCAGACTTTCTGAGCTTCAAACATAGCTACTCTAACAGGAGTCATTATAACATGAATACTCTAGTTTCACCAGCAAGACTCTAATGACCATGTCCTGAAAGAGTCTCTGAAACCCTTTTGGTTTTCTATAGGTGTCTGTATCTGAAGTAGTAGTTGGTAACTTCAAGAAGTTGGTAAAGAACTCCCAGGAATTCAGTAATATATATCCTGATGTAAATTATAAAATAGTCTGAAAATGTCAGGATACTTCACTCATTAAACAAAACAGTTCCCATTCAGTTCGTATACTTATTTTTCTCTTGTGAGTCATCCATTCTGCAAAACTTTCATAACTAAAATGAATCATAACACCTTGAGAATATGTACTGTCTGCTTTTTGGTTTGGTTCCAATTCATTTTTTCAAGAAGCATAATTAAAACCTGCATAAATGCCACAAATTATGGTCTCCAAGGGACCTGAAACCCCATGTTATTATGTGATGGAACACAACTGAGCGGCAAACATCCACTTGCCATTATAATACTCATTATAATGAGTACTATAATAGTATTATAAGAAGAGTACTGTCTATTGTTACTTAAATTACACCAGATAGCTAGAGCTGAATTCTTCATTTTCTAGTAGGGGAAGTAACAGAGAGCTGTCCCAAAAGCAAATCACTCCCAAATGGACCTATCTCTTTGGCCCGTTGACAGAAATGTGGTAGGACAGGAAGCCTTTCACAGAAATGAGCAATTTCTTCTTTTAAAGACATACTGTAATTTCTCTTTGAACTACTAGACTTAGTACCAGAATAATTTGGTATTTCCATTTTTCTGTGTGCAAAGATACTGTCTAGATTGCAAGCATGTGTTCAGTTTTCAAGTTGTCCACCTAAAAAGATTTGAGAAAAAGCTAAGATTCAAAAGAAAAGGTTGCTTGAAGAAAAGGGTTGCTTACTGAACTGTGGATGGGTGGAGAGCTCCTTGTAGCATCTTGTAGCACACCAGCTGTCTTCAGCTGTGTTGTAGAAAACTTGATTCACTTCAGAAAACATTTATTTTTTTATGTAAAATGAAGGAATTTTTTAATTTCTAATAATGTAATTTTTAAGTGTGTAGAGTGCTATATTTTTATATTTTTATAAATTTCAGAACAGAAAAGTTCCGAGCTGAGAAGAAAAAAACAAAACAATAACAATAAGAAAAGCTATTACCTTATAGATACTTACACAATTACTTGAGTTCCTTGGGGAATCTAAAATATCCTTGCTCTTTGATGTCTGAAGTCAGGCTTAGTGAAATCCATACTCCAGAAAATTCAAAGATAATGCAGTCCTCTTTTTAAAATAGCTCTTTGAGGTCAAGTTTAAAACTCACGCAGAGACAAGAGTCTTAAAGGAAGTCTCTTGAAATTCAACATGCTCGGCATCTCCGAGGTTAACATTAATTTCAAACAATACCTTGTTCCATTCAAAAGTGAGAGATTGTTGCAACAATGTGTTTTCAATTCTAACCAAAGTTATGATAGTAAGAAAAGTAATTCTGCAGAGTACATCTGGCAATGCAGCCACCTGTGTTATAATAAAAAGCTATAAACCTCTCTATGTGCTTGTTCTGCATCAGACTCTTTGGCTGTTACAAATGTAATCTCTCTGGGGCAGAGACTCCATCTTGTTCAACAAATTCACCCGTTGTTCAATACTGCATAGGTACATGATGCTATGTAAATAAGTCGAGGCA
>JANHGB010055892.1:20000-36827 GCA_026283785.1 Coracopsis vasa
GATGCTTGCCCTAAATTAGAACATAAGTTCTCTTGTAACTGTAATTCTGAACTACAAATGGCCTGAATCCAAGAACTCTGCAAACCTGGTGGAAGATGAGGTGGCGGGCAGGAAGGAGATATTCAGCTTTTCCTGGGTTTAATAAGAGCCACGGTTGCTAGTGGATATATAAGAAATTATAAGTTCTGGAGACCCTGATTCTGGTCCTTGCTTTGCAGCTGGCCTCGTAGCTCTTCTTGAACAAGTCACCTCTCATGTGTCTTTCTGCATCTGTTAATATAGATGTTGAGAATGACTCCTTTCACAAAGTACTGCATGAACAGTTAGGTAAGAGCTGTTATCATCACTACATTATTTGCTCCAAAAGTACCAGTTATATTCTAGATCTTTTTAGTAGACAAGATGTGAATAGCTGAACTACAACAGAGTATCTTGGCTTTGAGAAGAACACATTCTTTTGAGGACAAAAGGGATAAATTTGAGTCTTCACAGGATGCTCCACAGGATGTTCAAAACTTTCTAGTCTTGAAAAAAGCTTTCCTCTGCTTCTCATTGCTCAGTTGTTCAAGGAGGTTTTTATTGTTTTGAACCACTCATCAACTGCTACAAGACTTAGCCTTTGTACTAAAAAAATTCTTCTACCCTTGCAGATAGTCTAATATTTAAAAGGCTCTCTGTTCGTCAAGAAATTGGCAGCTACAGCTATATGCTTTTTATATAAATTCAGCTCCTGGCATCTCCAGATTCAAGTAGAGTTTTCCACTGCCTTCATGTTCATGCTGCTTGTAACATCCTTCTTGATCTAAGTGAATGCAAAGTGAAGACAAGTCAACTTTCTGTTCAGAAGAGCGACATTTTAGCCATGTTTCTCCTCAGGAACGGTATGGGAAACTAAATAATGCAGGACACTGAAGATGCATGGTGGTAGAGCAGTAAAAAAAAAATATATATATACTTAGAGCATATCTTCTTGCCTTTCTGCAAAGTGTGTACCTGTTTGTTCTCAATGACCTCTACAAGCTTATTCTGTGTTACTCACATAATTAAAATATCTTTTCTTCCAGGTTTTCATCAGACTGCCAGATCTCAATCCATAATTGTACTCTTGCTCTTTAACCCTACTACATGACTCTTCTATCAACAGCTTTGCCTTTAGCAAGTCTGTATGCTGTACTTATAGATGAAGTAAAACTAAATGCTGCAAAAACCTGAAAAAATTCTAGATCAAAATTTTGAGATGCACATAGCTTTTTTGCTAAGCTTTAATCTGAGTCAGTCTGATTGTGTGTAGATTTTGATGCTGCTTCACTTCTTGCTGACATAGTTTAATTATTTGTAATTAGCTGACTCTAATGCTAAATAATTACAAACTTTTCCAAGCAGCAAAATTCTGCTGGATTTAATGCCTCTCATGTTCTCGAGGTTTTCTTCTCCATGATATAAAGGCAATATTCTTGTGTGAGATTTGGTTTCAGAATATAGAAGAGTCTAATATTTTATTACGCTACAGTTCTGTGATACTTTCACTGTAGTTCTATTGAAGCGATCATATTCACCACCAGTATTCATTTTATGTGAAAAACTGAAATGTCCCATGAGTAAGTTCTGAGACCTTTTATGTGGTTACTGTTGCTAGGGAAACCACATCCTTGATATCCATGTGTCCAACATGTCAGTCTCATTTTGCATCTAGCTATCCATGAGCCAGCACTGCAGCACAGAGTAAAGAAAAAGAGAAGAGAAAAATAAGACAAAAGAAACTGAAAACTTTCCTATCTGAAAACTGCTTCCTATCAAACTATATTTGCATATCTCCTGGCTTCTATGTTGCATCTGTTTTGGTTTTTGACAGACAATAGCTTCTTGCAGTAGGCTGAAAAAACAGTCTGTAAAGCTGTAATAATGGTCCCTCATCAAACCACAAATTATATTCTGTGCTAATTATCATCAGGCAAAAAACTAGTCCTTTCTGAAGTCCTGGCAAAAAAGATCAAGCCCAAATAACTATTCTTGAAAACATATTTTATGCAATATTCCACAGTCCCCAAAATAAATTACTGGCACTAAAAAGGGAATATAATGCTTTTCTTCATTTAAAATTCAAGCTGAACTTAAAACAGTTTCCTTTTTTTTTCATTTATGAATGAAAAATTCATAAAATTCATTCCTTCCTTATCATCATATTTGCTAAACTTATGATGCAATATGCTAATTTTAACATACTGTAAAAACTTATTATCTGAGAGCGTAATGACAATGTTCTCATAACTGTCTAAATACTTTGGAAGTGTAAGACCATTTACCTCAGTTTCTCAGAGGGACAAGATGCAGATTTCTGAGGGCATGAATCTCATCTGGGAACCTCGCCCCTTGAAATTCAAAGAGCAGTAGGCGACTAATAGGCATTTACACTTTCATAAATCACCTCCTTTGTTTAGATGTGCCTACACTGACCAATGTAGTACTGTATCAAAGACAACAGAGCTAACTCTAAAGAAGCTGCTGTGTCTACAAGCACAGGTAAGTGTCCTGAAGGTATACAATACAGCTGTGTCTTCTGTCTTGGCCCCATCCTTAGTATAATTCCTTGCTGAAGAAGTGTTTTTATTAAAAAATAAAATAACATATATAATATAATAATTTTTAGTCCACATTTCCTACTTCTAACTACCATCCTATATTGTAACTACTAACCTATGTTGTTTGGCTCCTTAGGCTCAAATATTGAGTAAGATCTGTGTTGTGCCAGTTTTCACTGGGACTGTTAAAATTTTTCAAATGTGTCCTCTTTTAGGGTCATAGCATTGTAGGAAAATTCAGTACGGAAGGGACCTCAGAAGGTCCGCAATCCAATCTTCATTCCACACTGGGGGTCAACTCTGGTGTCAAGACAGGTTGTTCAAGGATGTGTCCCACCAGGTCATGAAAACCTCGAAGGATGCAACTTGCCTTGCCAGGCAGCCTATTCTATTTCTTTATTGTCTTCATCGTGTGAAAGATTTTCCTTATCTCCTCTCTTATTTCAGTTTAAGCCCTTGCTCTCATCTTCCAAGTAATGCATTGCTGTGAAGAGCCTTGCTCAATACTCTTGTTTACCACTCCATGGGTACACTGGGGGCTGCTGGTAGGGCTGCTGAAGCTACCTCTTCACCTACACTGGACAAGTCAAGCTCCCTCAGTCTTTCTATATGGGGCAAGTGCTCCAGCACCTTAGTGATGTCTTTCCTGCACTGTGCGGATGCTCTGGGTTTGGCTGGGACAGAGTTAATTTTTGTCCTAGTAGCTGGTGCAGTGCTGTGCTTTGCTTTAGTCTGAGAACAATGCTGACAACACACTGATGTTTTAGTTGTTGCTAAGTAATGCTTACCCTGATTAAGGACCTTTCAGTCTCATGCTCTGCCAGTGAGGAGGGGCACAGGAAGCCGTGAGGAAGCAGAGACAGGACACCTGACCCAAACTAGCCAAAGGAATGTTCCATATCACAGAACGTCATATATAAACTGGGGGGAGTTACCTGGAAGTACAGATTACTGCTCAGGTTGGGCTGGGTAGTGGTTGGTGAGTGGCGATCAATTGTTTTGTGCATCACTGGATTTTTTTGTGTTGTTTTTCTTTTCCTTTTAGTTTTATATTTCTTTCCTTATTATTTCCCTTTCTAGTAGTAGTAGCAGTATATTGTACTTTATTTTACTTATTTAACTCTTCTTATCTCAACCCACAGATTTTACATTTTTTTACTTCTCCTCCCCAGAGGAAAGAGGGGTGAGGGGTGAATGAACAGCTCTGTGGTACTTAGTTACCAGTTGGCTTTAAACCATGACAGGGGCCCAAAACTGCACACACTATTCTAAATGGCTGAAATAGTTTAAAGTGGTTACACAAATCTTGAGATTAAGAAATAAAAAATGTCACAATAGAATTTTTCTCTCTTGCTTTTACTCATGTGGTGCTGTAGGTCTGCCCGATCATTAATTTAGGGATCAGAAAAAATTCCTCCTCTATTACTGCTAGCTGGTCTGAAGTGACGTGGAAATAGCAGGTCTGGAATCCATCCATGGTAAACTTCTATGAGGAGATGGCAGAAGAATGCAAATTTAAGCTGAAAACCATAAGAGTAGCTCACAGAGACTGATCACAGGTCCAAGAAGTTAGGAGCATCTAACTTTGTACCTGATTCCAAACAAGTTCTTGGCACACTGCTATTGATTGTAGCTCATTATACCCCTCTTTAAGTGATAAACTAGTGAAATTATGGCCCATCAATGAAATGCCTTTCTTTGGCTTTTGCTCATTCGTCTGCAGATCATGTTCAATCCTTTCCTAGGACATATGGTTAGCTTTGATGCTAGCAGCTACTGAAGCCAAAGACATTAAGTATGTGCATTACACATGTAAACAAATCACAACAAAAGCAACAATAGGTAAAGTAAAAGCATGGAACTAGAAATGCTAATGTCAAATTGTTGAGAAGATGTCGAAGTAAATATGGAAATAATCTGACTATACTGGAAACAATGCATAGCTATTCATTTCTTAATGAAATCTGGAGGGTTTTTCTTTTTTTCTTATGCCATTTTTTAGGACATGTAATGCTACTCTCAGAAACAAACTAGTGGACTCTTGTTTTGGTTGAATATAACAATTCCTGGGTTCCTATCTGAGGTAACTGTTTAACACATCTCTCTCAAAAGCATAAGTACTTTAATTGGTTGGTATCTATCCATACTTCAAGAATATTCATTTATCAGAGGCAATGTTAAAATGTATTTTCTTTCTGGCTGCACAACAAAATGTACATGATGTTTTACTCTGTGAAGGGGACTCCTGGGCATTATGGTACTACAAATTATAAACCATGATCATAAGGGCTTTACTAGCATATTCTGCATATAATCTTAGTTAAGTGAACATGAATTGAAATAGCTTTTAATTTTACAAGCACAGTCTTTGTTGACATGACCTCTGTTGTACGAATCATTTAGTTATGCAATGTTTCAGTCAACTCATTTTTTTCTTTTTTATTTTTTTTAACCTCAACACCTCAAGAAAGCACCCTCTTCCCAAGAGTGTTTGCAAACTTGTTTTCTCTTTTCAGCATGCACTTATGTGAAATCTTTTTCCATCACACTTATGCAGAGGTTATATCTGAAGTGAATGATGTTAGCATATTCTTGGAAGTTAGTATAAACTTCAAATTAAAGCAAGTGCAGATGCTTAGCCCCAAGTGCCTTCCAGGTTTCGCGTTACTAGGAAATATTGTATGGGAACAAAACTGTTGAATGAGGACTGGAGAAAGGTCATCAGTGTCACAGAAATGTTCATATATGGCCAAATGGTCAGAAGTGTATTATATGATAATAGCAGAAAAGTAATTTTCCATTACAAACACAAAAAGGTTAGGAAAACAAATACATCTGCTTTTAGAGGCTTAGAAACTAGAGGGGTCAGTCACTGCTCAGTGTGGGCTGGGTGCTGTTCAGTGGGTGATGAACATCACTTGTGTTTCTGAAGTTTTATTCCTCTCTTTTTTTCTATTATTATTATTATTGTTAAAAATATTTTACTTTATTTCAATTATTAAAGTGTTCTTATCTTCTGAATTTCCTATGCAACCCATTGGGGGACAGGTGTGTGTGAACAGCTACGAGGTACTTAGTTGCTGACTGGAGTTAAACTGAAATAACATCCTCTAGAGAAAAAGTGGTGTGAAGTGGTATGAAACAGAGAAGGATAATTACTCAGAGCTTTCACCTTGGCTGAAGTTATTTCAATAGGCTCCTACCTCACTGGAGGTTTCATTTTGAATATGAGACTTAGACAAAGCATTTCAGCAATGTGTAGTCAGAAACATCATGCTTCCTTTCATTTTTTATGTTAAAACTACAGGTTTCCTTTGCTTCTCAGGAAAGTAATAAGACAATCATGAACCTTTCACCATTAAGAAAAACCTGTTTGAGAGTTAAATTTGGATACGTTTTCCCACAGTTTTAAGTGAGTGTAAAACCTGTGTCCTATTTTTAAATGGGGTCTTTGTAAGCTCTTCCAGTTATCTAGGCTATGTTAAAAAGTTGAGGAGGCTGTAGTTTTAGTTTCATTCCAACTGGAATGCCTAGTGACCATCTGCCAATTGAATTCCATCCAGCACTCCTCCAGTAGTAAAATAATCAATAGCAATAGAAGTAATAGCCAAGTATCAAATTGAATAATGGTTTGCATTCTAACCTGATGACATCAGTATTCAATAATTCTTGAACCTTTCAACTCAGGCTTAAATTTTCAAAATTCTACTTTTGGACTATATGTATTGAACTTTATTTCAGGTTGGGGTTTTGTTTTGTTTTATTTTGTTATTTTTGATTGATTGTTTGCGTTTTTGGGGTTTTTTTGTTGTTTGTTTTTTGACTTTCCCTGTAGTTTTTGTATTCTTTTCTAAAGTTTGAAGGAGAAAAAAGATTAGGCTTTTCAAGCATGTAAAAACCAAGAAAAGACACTCTTGACAGTAAACAATTACCATGACAATTTTTTATAATCACTCTACAGCCAAAACAGCTGAAGGATGAAAGTTTAAATTTGGCAGGAAAACAGCACTAAGGACAAGTGGTTTTGAGTGTTCTGGAGAAAATAGGTTTTGATATGATTTAGTTATAAGCATTTGAAACTCCATGTATTGAGCATGTAACACTAGTTTCTCATTAAGTTTCACAGGTACAGTCTTCAATGGAGAATTAGGCTTGTTTAGATGCAAAAGGTTCACCTAGGAACATATTTATGTTATATTATCTACAAGGAAACTGCTCAGCCCACTGCAGCAGGGTATTGTCCAGAAGTGTAGGGTCATGTCAGATGGTCTTAAAGGTCTTTTCCAACCTAGTCGATTCTATGATTCTATGATTCTATAGATCTCGTGTAACTTTACTACATAATGAAAACATTCATAGGCCAAAACACTGTTGTTAATTCATATGATGATTTCGAATAGACAGCAATATCTCACTTTTGTGCATATTATTCCCATGATAAGGCAGGGTGCTTCACTGCTGTCCTTTATCTGGGGGCATTGGGTCTTTTAAAGAGCCAGTTTTCAGTCACGAGAACAATGTGTTGAAAGCTGCACCATTTTGCCTTTTCAAACACATATTGGTCTCAGAATTCTGAAGTGTTCTTGTACATAAAACAGATTGCTTGAAGGCACACAGATGATTTTAAATATTTCTGCACTTCACAGTGAATTGCTCATTCACCTGAGTGTTTAACTATGTCAGTGTGTTCAACATTATCATATTTAATTGAATGGTTCAACAAGATAATATGCTCGTGCACACACAATTCAATGCATTATTGGCTCACAATAAATAAAACAACTCTCAAATAAAACGCAGGGGACCTAGCAAGAAGAAATTATGTGTGAGAGAGACATGAATGCATTGAGGGTTTGCTAGGCTGATAACTTATCAATTCTTGCAAATCTGTAAATCTGTAAATATGAATAAATATGAATAAAAAAGAATAAGGCCAAGAAAGAGAATGCATATAAATACTGTAATTAAGACAGATAACTGCAACCCCTAATCCTTCTGCCTTGCTGTTAGTCCATTTCCCACCTTGACTCAAATATGTAGAAAATTTAAACTCACTTCTTTGTTCTGTAAAAGACCAAAGGTTTATATTTTAAAGCCATTGGTCTCACTCTTTAAAGGTCCTCCTTAAAGGTGGATTCTGGTGTCAGCAATGCAGTTATTTTCTGTTCTTCACTAGGAAATCTGCACAGTCATTGCTTTCCCTAACGTAAGACCAATGATGAATCCAGGAAAAAAGGTTGCTGACAAACAATGCTAACAGAAAAAATCCCCCATCACTCTAAAACTTTTGGAGAACAATACTATCGATACTATTCACAAATATCTCTGGATCTGCAGAAAATAAAGGCACCATAGTTCATCACAGTTTTTAGAATAATAAATTTAACCTTAGAGTACTCAAGAGCAGGCTCTTGAACTTACATGAACAATAAAATGCAATCAGGCTATTTAAGAAACTATTCCCTTTTCCATCCTTTCTACTGCACAAATGGATCATGTCTGTTTCAGTTAAAAAAGGGCAAGGGAAGAGGAACTTTTCAGCTAAACACCAAGCTATCCTGAAATCAGAAATGCTAATTTTTGTCCTTGAGATGGAATTTTTTTTTGTCTCAATCTGATTACAGTCCACTACTCAACTCCCTGGTAACTCTAGCTGCAGTGATGCACCAAGATTTTTTACCTCTGCAGGTTGCAGAAAGGAGCAACTAGCATCTGCATCACATGTATTATCAGACTTGTGTAGATATAAAGTTTCCTGAGCATGAATAAAGTGTCCAAAAAAACCCCACTGCAATTATGTCACACAATTTAAATACTAGCTTTGTGTGTTTGAATTTCTGGAACAAAATTATTTTTTTTTTTTTTTAGAAAATAGATATTTTTCCTCAAAACTAGTTCAGTTGAAAGCCCTTTTTTTTTTTTTTTTTTTGTCTCAATACATTTCTTATAGAAATTCACAATAAAAGCTAAAAGTAAGACATGTACTGTAATAAAACTGAGCATATGCCTGCAAGTATTTAGGGTCACAGCCACAGATACAGTGATGTTCATATTCTTTCTTTGAGAAAGTGTTCATTTTATACCTTTTTTGAATAAAAGATTTTTTTTTAAATAAAATTTAATGTATATGCAGACAAAAATAAGACATGCTAGGGCATGACTTGGTAGGCTGAGAGTGTGCTGTTTAGTGGGTCAAAGGCTCAATGATGAAATGTGATTGTACTGATGGGCACTGAGTTTACCACTGCTTCTTCACACTTTGGGTTCCACAAGTAAATAAGTCTATTGCAGACATATATTTTTAGATTTGTGTATATATACATATATATATGTATACTATGTCATCTGTCAAATATTCTGTAAATTCTCACTCTCTGTATACATATATAACTGTAAGTATGTTCATAGGTATTTCAGCTGTAAGACTTATTGGAATATTTCAAATGAAACCACTTCTGAGTACTTACAAGCAAACTTTATTGATCTCTACAAAATATTCATTTTGTGCTACTGAGTCTAAAATTCTGTGCATCAGAGAAATGGTTTGGAGAATTTTTTTCTGATTTCACCCAAGAAAATGAAGCAACTGTTGCATTGTTATATTCTAGATTAATCTACACATCATATACAACTCTGAAGTTATTTGTTTGTTTCTTTTTACATTGGCACAAGAAGTTATTCCATACACGTTCCTGCTATGGATAATCTAAAAGTCATGTATTAAGATTTCTATCGTACTCAAAATTCAATTACAAAGCTTGCATCTGCATGATACAGTTTTTTTAAAACAGCTACCTTCAGCACTTAAACCTTCTATTGGTTATTTATCTGTAAACCACTACAACCTGTTTCCTCTTTTCCACCATATTCATCCATTCTTTCTATCTTTATCTGTTTAAATAAGTCATTTCATACATATTTGAACTTTATATAAGTATGGATTCTATATTAGTTAGGAATATGAGTCACAATTTTTCAGTAACATATCCAAAAAGATGTAGTACTACTGTCCCAACCTGAACTAGAAATTATAAAAGCAAATTTGAGATATGGCCACCTATATAAAGGCTTCCTTCTGCTTTTTTATCTGACTTATTCATTCTATTATCAGTCAATTGTATCACCACTTACAATATTCAAAAATTTTATAGTGAGAATTTAGTTCAGTGACTTGAATTATCACTACTCAGATGGATGCATGACTCACAATTTGTCACAGTAATTTTAACCCTTTTTCATTCATCTGATATAAGCAATCCAGGAGGTGATTTGTAGATACCACATAAACAAGCAAAAAATCTTTTTTCTGTGTTCACTGCCTCTTTATCACAAGGTTTGAAATAATCCTCTACTTTAAGGTCTCAAAAATAGATTACAAAACTGTTTTTGGTAGCAGACTTGTAGCGTAGAAGGAAAACAGATGAGGGTTTGTTTGGGTTTTTTTCTCTTTAGCAGCTATAGCACTTCTTCTGCACTGAAAACTGATGTATTATGGTAAGATGTCATATATGATAGCCTCTTATTTCCCAAAATGCTGTCCTGGGTATGTCTGTAACATTTAACTGGGTCTGCAGTTGAGATCAGAGGATGCAGTGAAAGGTGGGAACACTTTATGTGTGTACATACAAAAATGTTCCAGGCATTTCCCACACTGTTGCTCATTCAAGAAATTAAATAAAAGTAGGTGAGAGGAAGAAAGGAAGGGAATAAAATCAACTTCATAATTTAGGATTAGATGTGATTGGTGATTGCTTTTGGTTGCCTGTGGGGCATTTTTGATGTTTTGTAGTAAATTAATAAATAAACAAGGCACTATCTCTTGAACTGAAATTTGGCAGAAGGCAGTTAGTCTAGATCAATTAATGTCAGAAAATGAAAATCATACAGTAATGACACACTTTTTAAAAGAATATTTAGTATGTGCAGCTTAAGCTTTTAAACAAGTCAAGAATTCCTGAGATTAAATAGATCTGATACCATATTATTCTGATTGAATTTATTTTATTTTAATGTACATCATAGATGACAGGTTCTCCTCAGCTTAGTTTGCACTGGTCTCTGTTTTGTCTCTTAAACAAGACTTGCAAATTAGCTGCTCTGAGCTGTAGCCCAGAGCTGCAGATACAGATTCAGATTCAGCTACAGCTGCTAAAGCAACTTATTAAAAATATATGATATAACAAACTTATCCTTGGGAAGTAGGTGAGAGACGTTTAAAGAGCTGAATGAAGTGGTCAAATCCAAGTCTAAGTCAGTAACTCCAAAATTATTTTTTCCCCACTATGGAATGGGACACCACCACCAGCCACAGGGAAAACCAATTCTAGACCACACCTTGATGTTCATATTTTCCAATATAAAGAAAAGGTAGACAACAGAAATTGCAGACTGATTTTTGAGACCAGTTTTCTGCTAGTGTAAAATCATGGAATCAGATGGTGTTAAGACAACAGTTACTCAAAGTAGTAAACTACTCAAAAGGGTATATATAAGCTACACCTTTAGAATGCCCTACTGATGTGTGGACAGGTACAATACATATATATATAATATTCACTTTAATAAAGTACATGGTATGTAAGACACTTTTAAAACTGAAAATATTTAGAGGTTTATATCAACATATTAACATATTCAGTCTCTTGGGACTTCTGGAAGACAGAATTTGAAGAAAATCACAGGCCAGAACTTGCCTTAGTGGAAGCAAACCTGGATCAACCACAGAAAATATACATTATTAAGAACTCTTTCGTTATGTATTAATGACATGAGGACATCTTCTTTGATCAGCAGCATGAGTACGAATCACCCTTATATCAAGGTTTTAAGAAATGCAAACCTATGCTCCCCCTCTCAAAAAGAGGGAATTTCAGACACTATTAATTAAATGGAAGACTAAACCTAACTTTTGTGGCTATGCAGCAATAGAAAACCTATTCATGTTATTTCACTCCTATGTAGGAGACGGTAACAGTCTTGAAGTTAAGGAAGGAGTCCAGCACTTGTATAAAAGGAAGAAGCTTTCCATCTAATATGCCTGCCTTTTTAAGCATGTGGCTTACTTGCTCTTGAATGCCATCCCAGCACTGTTTTTCCTCTCTTGCTAGAGGACGCCAAAGTGATGTTGGGCAGAAACATATCAAGTTGTGAAATATGTTCTCCCTGTAACATGTTTATCTCTTCCAAATGACACTTAACAACTCACCACAATATGTATCTGCTTGAGACTGAGATTACACCCTAAAAACTGAAGGCTCTTTTGAAAGCCTACCAGGTCCAGATCAACATGAGATGCAACCAGAAAAAAAAGAAATTTGTGCGTAAGCCAAAGGAAAAACATTGGGAAGCTGAACCAGAGGACATACGCATTAAAGCTTGATTAAGTATTTAGTACTTCTTGGACTCTGCGTTGCCCAGGGCACTTCTTGTGTCTTTTTTATTGGCCTCCCATCTCCCAGTCTATATGCCTTTGTATTTTCAGTTTTCTCCATTATAGAATCCATTGCTTCTAATGTATGATCTACATTAACATGTCAACAAAGCAGCTGTTACACTTAGTGCATTTTACTTTCCCCGTTAATGTTTTCAATTGTGTAAGTTATATAGATACTGCAAAAATATTTACAGCATGTTAGCTCAAGCATTGCAGACACATGCACATAAATGTATAGAGAGAGCCATACATATTTGTCAGGGAAAAAATGCTCAGACATTCAGAGAAATGGGTAATGCAGAGTTGCTGTTGCACATCTCATACTGGGCTCCTTATTTGCATCGTAACAGCTTAAGAGAGAGTCTCAAAGATGCCCAGAAACTTGGGCTCTTTTTACATTTTCGGGGCTTGGAGTTCGATGAATTTGTTCCTTTAGTCTCCTGAATTCCTTTGAAAACTAAAACACTAATATCATTCAAGCTCTGTATGTCTGAACACATTTTTTCCCACAGGAAGGTCAGGACTTGACCTATGAAGTCAATGGAAATTTCCTAAGCATGTTTGCCAAGAGTGGCTGTTGAAATATATTTTAATCAAAAGAAATAATCAGACAGTGGTGCTTGTCCACCCCTATTTTGGACAGTCTTTCATAATCACCCTGGAGATCCAATGTCAGGTAGAAAATAAATATTTAAAAGAAATGATGTTTTCAGAATTTCAGATTTTATTGTGTTGTTGGACTGATTAGCTTCAGTTTCTGATATGTCAAAATAGTACACAAATTTATTACTTGCTCTCTAAGATTCTCTGGGTGTCCTTTATTTCATTTAATTTCAATCATCCCAAAGTAAGGCATCTGTTTCCATCAAATCTTCGAAAGGATGTCACTCTAACCAATAGCTTATGGCCCCATACTCCAATTCAGCCTGCACTGTATAGAGCTGAGGTTAAGCATGCTGCATCTGTAACTCCACATTCTTCAAACAGTACTGTAATATGCAGGTTTGGATATCATTCAATTTCCTTGCCGTAAATGTAGGCACAAACAAAAATCCTACTCATCAGGTTTCAAAATCATGGAGATTATATGCCATTTTTAGGTTCTAGTTTGTTCTCTCTGACACCCATCTACTCCCCAAAAGCCTCAGGTGTCACAAATACGTAAGTTTTATTCTAAGGTGCGATTTTGATGTCTGTATTAATCATGTTACAAAACCATTTTATTACTGCCCCAGCATTGTTTCTAGCCTATGGAACTTCTCCTGGGGATGCCAAGACATTCATACACTTGTCTTTTATTTCTCGCCTGAGTTATTGTCCTTCATTACTTGCTGGTCCACTTGTCACTTTTTGTTTTACTTGCTTACAGCTGGTGCAAAATTTGGCTGCTTGATTCCCTATGAGATTTCTAATTACATTACTGCAATAATGAAATAGTTTCACTAGCCTCTTGTGAAATGGCAGATTGCTTTTAAGAATTTAATCCTCACAAAAAATATACAAAAAAGGTCATTTATTGTTTGTGCAACTATAAAGTGACCATTCCTTTTACTATAATTGTCTTCTTTTGGATGATGGGAGGTTCAGCTATTCATATTTTTTTTGTTTTATATATTTGTAACACATATAACTTAGATTCCACAGAAACTTTATAAGTATTACTTTCTCAATTCTCATGACCTATTTCTTCTTCCTGCTCCTGGTGATTTGTTCTAAAAAATATCAGTTACCCTAAAAGATATCTGTCCATATATTCACTGACAACACAGACAGTGAAATATTGCTTTGATCAGGTATCACAGCCTTTTCAACTAGATGGCACAGGTAGTGACGTGGCTTATAACTTATCATTTGTCCTGAAAGGAATTTGTAACAGAGCAAGGCTGAGATACAAGAACAGAATTGAAAATTAAAAAACTTCTTACACAAAAATCAAACCAAATCTGATTTTTAATTTAAGACTATTTTCCCTTAGTTTTCAGATTGCTTTGAACTAAAACTTACAGCAGCTTACCAAAAAGCTAAAATGAGTAATGCAGTTCCTACACTTGTTTTTGTCATGGTTTAAGCCCGCCCAATAACTCAGAACCACACAGCCTTTCTCGCACCCACCGACATTTCCCAAGGGTTGAGATAAGAACAGTCCAATAGCTGAAGTATAATATAAAACTAAGAATGTTAATGATAAGAGAAATAATAAGGGAAGAGAATATAAAACTAAAAAGGGAAAGGGAAATAATCAATAAACACAAGTGATGCACAATACAACCACTCGCTCACTCAACCAACCAACCAACCAACCAACCAACCAACCAACCAACCAACCAACCAACCAACCTGACCAACCTGACCAAAGCAGTGCTATGCCCTTCTGAATTTCCCCATATAAACTGGTTCCCCCAGTTTATATACTGGGCATGATGTGCTCTGATTGATTAATTTAGGTCAGGTGTCCTGTCTCTGCTTCCTCCTGGCTTCTTGTGCCCCTCCTCACTGGCAGAGCATGAGAGACTAAGTCTTTGATCAGGGTAAGTGCTACATAGCATCAACTAAAACATCAGTGTGTTATCAGCGTTGTTCTCAGACTAAAACCGAAACACAGCACTGCACTAGCTACTAGGAAGGAGAAAAATAAGGGTTGCAGCTGAATTCAGGCCAATTTACAAATGAAACCTGGAAGAAACCTTGAAACCTGGAAGAAACCTGCATGCAAGCACAGTGGCAATGCTGAAATTCATTTGCTTGCAAAAAAGCTCCCTGCAATATTTAACTAGTCAGTAATTAATAAGCTCAGCTGTACTACATCACAAGTCATGTAGATTTCAGAGGTTGAATCAAGTTAATAAAATCATGCTGTTATGCATTCAAGGTAAGTAATTACAGATTTTAAATAAGGTGTGAAGTTATGCTCATCCCATCTTATGATATAGAAATCTTGAAAGGATGATGAGAAGCTTGGAATAACCCAAAATAAACTAGGACTGTGACATTTAGAAAAAAGAAAGGAAAGGTGGGGAGAAAATAAAAAAAGAAAAAAGAAGAAAAAGAAGTTAAAGAAGGCAATGACAGAATTCTGTCAAATCAAAAGTATGCTTTTAGAAAGGCAAGTGAGGGACAGCTATTCACCAATAAAATTTCTCATATCAGGTATAAAACAAAGAAAAGGAACATGTGTTTTACAGAAAGCACAGGTAAATCACCGAAACTGCTGCCAGGGTGTATTTTGGAAGCCAGCAGTCCAAGTGAGTCCTGGAGGACAACTGCTTTGGTACTTCTTGAGCATAGTCATCCCAGAGCAGCCCTCTCCTAATTTCTGTGTTAGAAGCTCAGACGTATGTCAAACAAAAAGTTAGTGCAGTAGTACCCTATTTCTAGCAATCCTTTTTCTAGAAATACTTTTCCCAAAGTATCATCTGCTAGACAGTAGACATTTGTTCTGACTTCTAACCATTCTGTCGTACTTCAACAAAAAACAGGCTTTCACTACTACATGCAGAAGCATCAAGTTCAAAAAATGATTGTGACTATGCCTGTGAGGTAAAGCAAAGGTAATACAGCTATGCCTGCAGTCACATATAGAAATCAGAGTGCCACATTTACATTAAAAGTCACCAGAAACAGGAGAGGCCAGACAGAGACGAGTGCTCTTGCAGTAAATAAAAATTGTTGTGCCTTCTCTCTTGTCAAACCTGGCTGCCAAATTCTTATTACATGTTACAATTACTTCTGAGATGGAATACAGACCTCATGCATTATATTTATTTCAGTTCATTTGCATGTTAAATACATAATATTTGCATTTCTACTAAAGCAATGACACAAACTTGTAACTTAAGAGATGTACTTTGATTTGAACTTGTAATTATAACACATAACAAAAGTAAGATAAATTCTCAACATACACTGGGAATTTTGTATGAGGGGGCCAGTGCTGCTTCATTAAATCATCTCTAAAGAGCATTGTAGAGGAGTGAAAATTAAGAGAAAAGAGATCCATTAACCAAAGGAGACAGAAAATAGAAAAAGCATATTAAAAGGAAAAGAAAGCATCCTAAAACAATACTGCCTGAAAAAACAATTTCTCAGAAGAGCTGCAACTTTAGATGCTTACCTAGCTGACAAGAATTGGACATTTAATATCTAATAAGTATTGACATATAAGAAATCAATGCAGTTTTGAAATCTAATTAATGAGCAATTTAGATGAAAAAACCTTTCAGGATAGGAAATCTATTACTCAGGTAACATTCTTGTGTGCACGAGCCTTCAAATATTCTCAATTTAAAAGTACATTTAAAAAATGCATCATAAATTGCAAAATATTTATTTTAAACATATGTTTCATAATCAGATTACCCTTCTGCCTGTGAAAGTAAGAGATCAAGGGAACAGCTTATTCTTCTCGGCTTCTTTCCCCAGTCCCTGCAGAAGAGATTTCTACAGGTAATGTGGTCTATATATAAAATAATTCTGCAAGCTACTGAGCTCAGGTAACATCCACTGTGAAATTTCCCAGCCTGGGGATCCCATTACTTTTCAGCTAAATCTTTAGCAGAACTCCTATCCCATCCATTAGGTAAACGGCTTGTATTCTATGCAGTAAAGTTAAGGCAGCAGCAACCTGAAAGTTTTGATAAAAAATACAGGAGTGCCTTATAAATTTTCTAGAACACTATTATATTTCATATTAAAAAGAGTATGATGGCTTGACTTCGCGAACGAAGATTTTGGGAAGGGATTTACCCACGCTTACTACAAGCGCGCTGATGACTAAAAAGGCCAATGTGGGATAGGCAAATCCGGTTGCAAAAAGCA
>JANHGB010055896.1:0-22661 GCA_026283785.1 Coracopsis vasa
TCCCAATGAATCAAAATATTGTTTATTCTGTTGCTCTTTAAGCCCAGTCACTTCAGCTGCCTTTCAGTGCCTTCAACTCTGGAAGAGGGGCAGCAGCAGCAGCAGCAGCAGGTTGCGTTGCCATGGGGACCTTACTGTATGGCAGCAGCGCCAGCCCCAAAGACAATGCCTCGCAAAGGGGCTTGAAAAGTGAGGTTTCTCCCTTTGCCACGCAGCCACTTCCGATGGAGCAAGCATTCTCCTTTCGGGACCCTCATCTTGTCACTAGAACAATGTCTATCTTCGCCTGCCAATTTTTTTTTCTCTCTATCCTGCCTTTGATCTATAAAAAATCAAAAGAACAAAGTCAGGGGAGAATAGGGGGCTTTTTTTGTTGTTGTTGATGCACAGAACAGGCTTTTATAATTTGGACCTACTTTTGTGCCTGAGGATTGCAGGGGCAGGGAAGGAGGGCAGTTTGTTCATGTGTTGGGCTCTCTCCAATCCTACCAATCCTGGGCACGGCGTGTGCCAAAGGCCCCCCTCCCTTTCCCCTCTTCCTCCTTCCCAAAGCAGCCAGGGATGAAGACTGGTGCTACCCAGCCTGGGTGTTCCCCACACCCGAGTTTTGGCCCTGAGAGCTCTTCTGCAGGCTGGAGTGTTCTCACCTGCCAGGCCAAGGCCACTGCTGGGGTGGCACTGACCCTTGCCCAGGGCTAAGATAGGATCACCCAAGCCTACTAATTGATGCTGGTGTTAATAACAGAGATGCATGCAAATAACAGCATGTCCATCTCAGTATATTTTAATGCATGATGAAAAATGATGCAGTTTTCCAAGTCATGATTTTGCATAAATGTTAGAGGAATGTTCATGAGACTAACACCCTTTTCTGAGAAATCAGACAATTTTGGACAGCATGAGGCCCTGAGGTGCTGAAATCTTGGCTTTACATGCCAGCAAAGAAAAGAAACTGGAGTGTCCATGCAAATATGCAAGTGTGCATTTGACTTCTTTGTAAGTGGCAACAGGCATTCTCATGCATGTGTAAGACAGGCTATAAATAATCCTAGATGGAAAACTGGGTCTCGTTCTGGTTCTTTCCATGGGGACAAGTGGCTGTTTGGGTTCACATGTGACTCTATGCACGTAACGCTTCTGGAATTAACTCTAATCACTCGAGCTCAGTTCAGTTCCTTGCCTGGCTTCAAACAGCGGGAAGTGTTGATTTCTCCAAAAGGAATGCATTACAGCTACTTCCTTTTCATTAAAATGCCAACAAAGAAACAACAGAAATTACTGGTCTGTGCTGTATTGGTTACACTGGCTTTGGTGCCCTGGCTAAAACGTGTTCCCTCATGATCTGGTGATTAATCCCATCGCAAACTGATTTCCTACTTTGAAGAAGTCAATTTTGGGGCAAGACAATACAGTAGTTTGGGGAAAGAGTGGAAATTAGAGGAAGGTTTATTAAAGAAACTCAGACATCCTTGGTGAGAGCTTGTTCTGTCCCTGGGCACCTTTTCTTAGTTATCACCAGTTTCAAAATGTCTAGTTAAAACAAATTAATTTAGGTAAGGGCATTTTCCCCCGTCTCTGGGTTTGTGCTGCTGGAGAGCATTTGCCATGGGCTCCAGATGGAGGCAGAGGCACCCTTCACTGAAGGGCTGTGGGCTGGGGCTGAGGTGGCTTCACAGGGCTCAGGGCCCTCACTGCTGCCTTTATGACAGACAGATGTAAAACAGTGGTGATACTCAGCCTTTTCCCAGTACTGGAAACCTGTGAGTGGGCACAAGGAAGTGTTAGGGCATTGCAAGTCTCTGGAGCGTGCCATGGCAGTTTTAGACCTGGCTCTAGATAAGTGGGATGTTTTGGGTGCAGCAGGAGACAGTCAGGTCTCCACCTCACTCTTAAGAGTGCCTTCTAGCAATTGCCTTTGACCTGCATTGGATTTCTGAACCCTAGTCCTATGCAAAGCCCACAAGAGCCCTCAGGCCAGTGCACAGGAGCTGACCCTTTACCATAGGGGGTATCCCCATTTCTCAGACTCTGGGCCCACAGAACTGCAGAGGCAAACCTGTCATAAAAGTGGTTGCTAAGGCAATGGGTTTGCACGGCACTTGGAGGATTGGGGACCACAGCATCCACTTGCAGGCAGTGTCTGGGCCTTGGAGAGAATGGGAAAGGATGAGAAAGGGTTGTATTTCACCTGTGTGAAAGATAACCACTGGGAGATGTAGCAGGCCTGGGGCCCAAGATCAATCTGCCTTCCCTCTTCCTACTCCTGGTTCCCCCCACCCATCCAACCTGATTCCCCGAGGAACTGGCTTCCTACCCTATCTGATCACATTCTCTTTCCAAGATTAATTGCTGGGTCAGGGCGGATTCACCATTGTGTCAGCCTGCAAGTGCCTTTCTCTTCTTTCTCTCCATTTCTTTTTTTTTCTTTCTTTTTTTTTAAAGAAAGCCTTAGTCAAATTCCGGACCCCCTCTCTTCCCTCCTCTCCCATCTTTTAGGGCTGGGGGCTGCTACCCTGATCCGACCTTCTGGGCTGAGAGGCATCAGCCATGCCTTTTAGCTGTACAATTATGCACACTACCTAAATGCTGTTTTAATAACAGCGTTTGAAAAAAAGCCGCAGCGGGTTGGTGATGCCTGGAGCAGCTCGCTCTCTCCCTCACACACACACAGATACACTCCGGACAGCTTTGCTGGGGGGAAGAGTGAAAGCACACCTAGCACCTCTGTGGGGTGACCACATTCCCGCTGGAAGCTCCGACCCCCCTCTGGGCAGCGACAACCCGGGAGGTGCAGGCGGGAGCGGGCGGGCAGGGACGTGGTTCTGGAAGCCTTGGCCGAGGAGCAGCGGCCAGGCCGTGGGGGCCACAGCTAGCGCGGAGAGCAGCGCACGGGCAGAGAGGAGCAAGGCGCACAGGGAGGCGGCGCCTCGACACTTACTTTAGCTCAAGGGGTAGCCACCGGGGAACACGGCTGGGGCCAGTCAAACTGGGGACTCTCGGGTCGCCCTCTCCGCAGCCGGTGGATCCGAGCAGCCCCCGTGCGAGGTGCGCGCAGGGATGCCGTGCGGCTAGCCCAGCCTCCCGCTGCCGCCTCTCAGCCCCGGCCCTTTCACTCGGCTACCAGCAAAGGCGCGGAGCAAGCAGGAGCGGGCAGCAACTCCCGCAGCCCCTCCGAGCAGCAGCGGCCCCCTCGGTGCGCCCCGACAGCGGCGGCTCCCCAGGGCTATGAGCAGCCACGGTGCTGTCTGCCCCGTGGGAAACTCCCACCTCCCACCCAATTCTCGCCCCCGTGTGAAACCACAGAGCCTGGCATTCATTTTCCTTCCAAAGCCGCCGTGTAAGAGGTGCAGTGAAGGAGACCCAGACACCTTCATATCTCAATTTTTCTTCTTTGGACAGGAAATGTGCGTGGAGGAGGGGTCAAGATCGTAAATTTCATTGATTACTTGCAGATTGTACAGAGTATATTCAAGCTTTCATGACAGCTTCTGGAGACATAACGACTGGACAATATTGCCCGAACAGTACAAACTCTCTTTAACTACTACAAAGAAATCAGCAGGTAATTATAGGCTCGATTGTATACATAATAGGCATCGGAAATCAGAGAATAACTGTAGGCAGCGATTCTGAATCAGAAGAGGAACTGTCGTACTTCAGACTCCCATACAATAGCTGCTCATTGTGCTGGGTGTCTTATTCTAATTAGGGATACCTGCACAGCATAGCAAATACAGAAGAGACACATCCTTGATCTTCCTGCCAGTAAAAGTCATCCTTTAAAAATCATATGAAGGCAAAGCAAGCCTTGTGGGTACTCCTGAAAGAGGCAATGATGCTAAGCTGTGCCCTCTGCCTCTGAGAGAGAGCTTTACTGGGCAGAACGGGCAGGATTTCTGACCGGAATGGCACTGCTGGGAAAAAAACAAAACAAAACAATACAAAACAAAACAAAATACGGGGGGTGTCTGGACGCAAAAGGGGTCCACTTTTTCCAAGGTGCCCAGAGAATTACCTTTTTCCACAGAGAAAGCTAACAAATATAAAAGAGAGCCCAGCCAAAATTAACTGGAAATAACAATCATTTCGGGAACATATCAAGCCCTTATTTCATACTGGGTTTATATTTCATTTTTTTTTCTTGGCTTTGGGGGAAAAAAGACACGCTTGCTTTTCTATACCTAAAGGAATATAAATATTTATTCCTGGTATAGAGATTGTTCCTTTTTTTTTTTTCATTTTTTGTTTTGAAATTATTATTGACCCTCCTTGCACAGCATCATCTGTCTCTCCTTTAACCTGTGATTCCCCCTACAATAGACACTAATTCCAGAAAAACCACGGAAAACACTCTGAAACACTCCTTAAAACTCTCCTGACGTCGATGCCCATTTCACCCGAAGGCTTCTCCAACTCCCGTTTCTTTCAGGTGAAATTTTCCAGGGAGCCCCTTGGAGACTAGCCGAGGAGTGTGCGCTGTGCGCGGGTGAAGCCGCGCCGTGCCCGGCCCCGCGGGGCTCGTCCCCGCTCTCCCCGGCTGAAACGAGCTCCAGAGCTTTCCACACATCTTCTCTTTGATTATCGTCATCTGACCTTAAAGTTCACTTCGGTTGTTATGCCTCTAGGGGTACGTGCTATGTTAGCCTGGGTCACTAGTGACCTATAAGCTGGAGTGAACGTGTGTCCACGTCAAGCCTCAGCCACACAGAACCAAATAAGCCAAGGCACCATTTCAGCCTATAGGGAAGATGGTTTCCACCAGGTCAAGCTTGGCTCTGTCAAAAAGCAGAGCAGATCCAAGATAAGAAGTGCCCAAGCCAGAGCTCCTCTCCCTCACCAGGGATACCGTGCAGTGCCAGGGACAGGCGCTGCTCGGGGCTCTGACCTTGGCAGTGAATTTGGCTTTAGCATCAGCCGCGGCGAGCGCAGAGCCGGTGCTCCGTGGCAGCTCCCGCCAGCAGCTCTGGGTGTGCGGAGCTCGGCACCCACTTCACGCGTGTCTGTGTGATCGGAAATACATTAATCGGGGAGCAGCCAGGCTCCAAATAAACGAGATTTTGATTCCTTTCATTTACAAATATCTTATTTGTGAAGTCCGATTACTATTTTTCTAAACATCATCCACTACATCGTTGTAAACGAGATAATATAATTGTTGGAGAAAAAATTGAAATTATTCATAGAAATAAATTCTCTGCATAACTGTCAACGAGTGACAGCTGAATATTTCACTCGGTCCGTTGCAATCCCGCTCCTGTAACAACCGTTTTGTCTAACCTACACTGCTGGCTTCTGGCTATCTATTGGGTTTTAATGCCAAGTTAACGTTAGATCTAAAGCAAGATGATCGTATAAATATGAATCAACTTTTTCAAAATGTTCCTGACTAAATCATGTTGTGAAAATAAAACACAGAAGGAGGGAAGGAGGGGAAGTTGTGTTTCCAAAAATTGAAAGACAGTAAAAATACGGTCATCAGAGAAAAAAAAAAATCTCCAGATGAAGACAGTAAAGGTAAATCAAAGCAGAGCAACTGTTTGCAATACCACTTGTACTTTTCCTGTTGGGCTGAGCAGTATTTTACCCAGTGGATGTTCTAGCAAGATGTGCAGGTATCCGCTTCCATTATAAACTGCAGTTGGTATAAATATTTTGCTCCAGAGAACAGCTTTAACACATGCTTCCAAATAATAAAGTAGCCTTTCAAACAAAAGCCACACATCAGGTGTCATTTTATTAATGAATGATGCTCTGCCTGATAAATACGGAGGGTGACTATCCTCTGCTCCTTTCCTCCCGCTGCCTGTCCCGTCCGGTCCCGCCGCGGCGGAACGCAGAGCTCAGCAGCCCCCACCGAGAGCCGCCTGCCTGCGGCTGTCTCAGTCCGGCTACAGGTCTCTTCCGTGCAGACTTCAGGGGGGATGCCTCGGACCCCAGACTTCAGCGGTCAAATTCGTGTGCCAAACGCTCCCACCAAAAGGCAACCTCTTTCTTTTTTCTTTTTTTCTATTTTTCCCCCTTTTTCTCTTTTTCCCCAAAAATAAATAAAAACCCCTCTTTTGCTATGTTTGCCCAAGAGAGGCTCGTGGGGCAAAGGATAGGTCAGATTTATATCAGTGTAACCTGTCTGCCTCCATCCTTTCGCCTGTGTCACCTATGAATTTCTCAGGTGCGCGATCTCATCACACCCGCGCACACCCCTGCCGCCCGCAGCCTCCAGACAGCCCCTGCGCTCCCCACAGCCGGTCCCACATCTTAGCTGCCAGCTCAGCTCGAAAAGCCATGCTCCGAATGAGGCAGAGTAAGAATCTGTTGATCGCCCTGGCTACAAGTTCGCTTTTCTGACTTTATATCCTAGTCCGGCCGGTTATTGGGTTTGGTCTGGTTTGGGCTTTTTTAAACCGACTTTAATTCTACATGTTAAATGGTCGGCTCTTTAACCAGCAACTAGCAATCATCAGACATTAATTTATATGGCTTTTACAAATACCTAAGCTATTTAAAATGCTGAACTGGGTTGTGTGTGGCAGGGAACATCTATCTAGTGAATAGGCAGTGTCACACGTTAGCATGCTCTCTTGTCAAGGGTGATTGTGTTTTAGGCAAACATTTGAGCAAACATAAAGGCAAAGGTCAAGTACTGTTCAGTTGCAGTGTGTGCTAATTCACCTAGCTAACCAATGGGGCAAAAGTTGCATTTTCTGCGAGCACCACAGACCAAAACTCTGCGAAGGGCATTATTAGCTGGGAACTAGCTGTGATCGATTCCAGACAGCTCCCGGGTGGAAGGGCTGGAGGCTCCGAGGGTGCCCGGGGTGCAGCTCCTGCACCATCACCTCACTTTGCTAACAAGCGCCTTCCAATAAGCTGGTGCTTTTTTCGCTATTCTGCCCCCTCAACCCCTTTTCCTTGTTATTTTTTATTTCCCCTGCATTTTCTTCCTCTCCCACCCCGTTCCCTGGACAAACTACGTTGTTCTGTCCATCTCTGGCCGGCTCCATGCGCTGAGCAGCTCTGGAAAAATGGGGCGAGCGGAGACCAGTGGCAGGAAAGTGCAGTTTGACTCCTCATTGAAAGTGTATGGGCAGGAGGGGGAGGAGGAACCGAGTTACTTTATTATCCTCATTCCTCCCCACGTCGTCGCAATAAACTAAAGTCATGTTTTGAATAGGAAAGGCTGGAATTTATCTCTGAGGGTGATCTGCCTCCAGAATTTTCCAAGCAAACCTTATTACTTCTTTTAGAGAAATTCTTCGTGACATCCAAAAAAATAGAGAAGAATCAAAGGGCTGGGTGGTGGTTGTCACACACGCATCTTAGAAGTCTCTCCCTCTCTTTTAAGAGGGGGGAAAAAAAAAAGAAGAAGAAAAAGAAAAGAAAAGAAATAGGAAAAAGAAAAGGGGAACCCATTCCTTCCTTCTCAGCTCAGCCTGGAGGGCTCGCACTTTGAATCAATAGTCATTTTGTTTGAACCAATGGCTGTGCTTCCATCCACGCTGTACCTACAGTAGTTTTCATAAGAAACCGGAGGTTCACAGTTGTGGTCTTAAAGTACTCATGTTTGGGAGGGTGCACGTGCGAAATAACATAAATAAATAAATAAATAGTTGTGGGAGTAACCAAAAAAAACAAAACAATACCCACAAACTAAACATCAACCAAAAGCCCTCCAACAAACCTCCAAATAAAACCGATTATTCTGAACTCAGGCGAAAGCGCGTGAAATTCTTACTTGTTGCCTTGTGCTCTAGAGGCACTCGCCTCCCAGTCCCGCACCGTGGGATCTGAATGCTGCCCGCTTCTGCTGCGGGGAGAAGCGGGTGGCTTGGTTGAGTTTGGTTGGGGCTTTTCTTTGTTGGTGGTTTTTTGTTTGGGGTTTTGTTGGTTGGGGTTTTTTTTTTGACAAAATTCCAGGAAAAGCATAGAGAGCATTAGAGACGTGATGCTAAGCACACAACTGGTTTATGGCTAAAATGACATTAAAATCACCAGGACTTATTTTCTTTGCAGAGCAAGCTTCAAACGCAAGCATATACTCATGAGAAAACACGTTTGGAAAAAAAATTAATAAACTTACCCCCGCCTGCCAAACATCACAATTGGTGGGACTCTTCTTTAGTGCTGCAGACAACTTGGCCCTTCAAGCCCTGCGTTAAACACGGTGGATACAGTGAAACAGGAATAAAATAAATTAAAAAAAAAAAAAAAAAAAAAAAAAGAAAGAACAAGAGAGAAAGAAAAGAAAGAAAATGTTTTGTCATATATTTCTAAATAGTTTAATCTCCTTCAAATGTCTCGGATTTCTTTACAACCCACTGGCTACGGTCCTATAAACACCACCTGGGCAGTTTCACAAGCTTTAAAGTTTTGTGTGAGAGTGTGTGTGTGCGTGTGTGTGCGTGTGTGTGTGCGTGTGTGCAGTAAGTTGTTCAAAAGGCATCGTTACCATTCAGAGGTATAAAAGTATTGCCCTGATCTTTGTCGTGATAGGGTTTGTTTTTTGGATTTGGGAGGGGATTTTTTACATGCACCTCTCATTTTACTTAACTTTTTAAAGATGGGAAAAGCTGGAAGCTTTAGTTTTCGAGAGACTTTTCTCGTTATTCATCTGTTTGGTCGCCTTAGCTGCACAAAAGCGTATCAGCTGCGTTATGAAAAATGGCCTAAGCCCAGAGAATGTCACAGTGGTCGACTTATTATTTTAGTCCTTCTTAAAAAAAAAAAAAAAAAAAAAAAAAAAGAAAACTCGGGGAAAGTTTGCTTTTGATGAATTCAATAAAAGCGGCACTGCAACGGAAGAGATTTTAAGCTAAAACCATACAGCATGGGGGCAAAAGCTTAAACCAGCCAGATGGCCAAAGGTAGCCAGAGTCTGCCCGCTTGAAACCCATCCACTGAAGTTACAGTCCTCCGGTCTTTTAGCTTTTTTTATGTTTGTCGTGCTTTGTTTCCCTCCCCGTCAAACACATCTCAGCAAACAAATAAACAAAAGTGAAATTTTACAGTTCATATGTCACGAACCAATTTTCTTTCTGCCTCTGGAACCGGGACAAGGCAGGTTTGGTTGTTGGGGTTTTGTTTGTTTGTTTGTTTGCTTGCTTGCTTGCTTTAGTTTTTTAAAAGACGGCATCTCAAAGCCCCTGGGCAAGGTGTTACTCTTTGATTTACCAGCACTCATCCCCAGGTAGGGCTTCCCGGCAGTAACCAGAAAGGACAAGTAGAAAGGACTGCAGGAATTGGAACTGAAGGCTGTGCTGTGAATCAGTTCCTGCCCTTCTCCTGAGTAATAGATCTAAATAATAACAACGATTAATAATAATAATAGCAATAAATACTCCAGACTAGAGACACTGTGGAATACGATATGGGTTTCGTTTGTTCTTAGGAAACATCCATAGATAGCCCCAAAGCCACTAGTAAACTCTATTCTCTTTCTGCCTTTTGAAATTCTTGTGACTTCAGTGGCATTCGGAGGCTGCCACTGGCTTTCAGAAAGTTGCCCTGGCTGTCAGCGAGAGCAGAGATCTGGACCTGAGGCCGTGTCCACCTGCTTTGCTAACAGGACGGACCATTGGATGCCGCTGGTCCAGGGGAGATGTCAATATTAGCTGTGCGGAGGGGGGATTAATGTGCAGAGGTACGGGCCAGAAGCGCCCTGTATTCCCTTTCCGGGCTGCTCTCACTTCTTGCCCCTTGTTGCATAGTTATTCCTATCCCGCAAAACAAGGGTTCTCGCTGGTGGGGAGCTGCCGCCCGCCCGCAGGTAAAGCCCTCTCGCCTCAGCTGCAGTAGATTTCCCCGGCCCCGTCGCTGCCCCCCGCGCCACGGGACGGAGACCTGGAGGGCCCGAACCGGTCCCTCCTACCCCCGGTGGCCCACAGAGGGGTCGGGGCAGTCGGTCGGCCACCCGCGGCCCCAGCGCGACACCCGAAGCTACCTGTGCCCCGACAGCCAGGGAGCGTCTGGCCGCAGGCGGCCGCGCACCCCGGGAGGGGCAGACCCCGAGCCTTTGCCTCCGGTAGCGCAGGAGGCAGTGGGCGGGTCCCCGTGGGAGGGCTGCGAGCCCCTGCCGGGGCGAGAGCCGCGATGCCCAAGCGTGAGGGGGGCAGATGCGGCCCTCAGGGTGGTCCTGCCCGTGGATTCAGCCTGCTGGCTGTGGATGCCGCGGACAGCCCCTGGGAGCAGAGGAGAGAAGGGGTACCCTGTGAGGCGGCTGTTTCCCGAGGGTGCTGAAGATTCAAAATGTAATACTGGGCTCAAACTGCAAACGATTAAACGAAATGGAAGGAGAATAGCCCGCAACTCTGCTGAAAGTTGGATACAGAGCAGAAGAAGGAACTTGGTTTTGTGTGTCTATCCGGGTGTGAGAGTCGCGCACTGGGCGCAGTCACCTCCAAAGAGCAGATTCACTGCGCAGTTTCCTAACGCCTCATGACCTCCGTGCCCAGGGCTGGATCCCTAACAGCCGCTGATGGGGTGACTACAGCACCAGTGGGCGGGAGGGCAAACTAGTTTCCAATCGTTTCCCCCGCTGGTGCAGCGTTTTGTGAAAAGCTCAGAAATCAGAGTGGAAAGGAGTTGGCGGCAAAAACTTCGGAAAGCCGGCTCCGGAGCACCCGCGGCTCATGTGTATACTGGGCGGAGGAGCGCACAAGCGTGTCCCACTTGACACCCCCTGCCCTGCCGCGGCCCCCGCTGCTGCCCAGCGCACAGGTCTAACTCGAGATCCTGCCTGCACCTTGGGCTGTCCTCAACGGGTCACCTCGAAGTGGGCAGCTGAGACGTTTGAGGGAATCCTGGTTACTTTCTGGGCACCTTTTTTCCAAAACGTTTAAGAAATCCGTTAAATCAAAGACCTCGCGAGGTCGGAAATCACTCTTTGCATTCCCAAAGGGCACAGGCTGGGAAAACTTGAAGAAACTTCATCCCTATGGGAATGACAGCGCGTCACCGAGGGGCGTTTAGAAACTTTGGAGAAGGCAGTTAAATCAGCCAAGCAATGTGGTTTTGGTTTTGATTTGGGTATATTTTGTTCCCCAGAATATAATATCGATTGTGAGTGGTTTTGCAGAAAAGAGGGTAAATAAGGTGATAAAGAAGTGCGTCCCACCCTCACTCTTCCTAAAGTGTACCTAACCCTACTTACACAAATGACCTGGACAAGTCTGGTAGCCCTCACCACGAGCTGTCCCCTAGGCGCTGCCCGCTGCATGGGGCAGGTCTCCCCCCTCTTCCAGTGCCGGCTCATTCCCGGCTCTTGCAGCCCGTACAGAGCGCTTGAAGATCCCCCGGGGAGATGGGGTGCCGTGAGCACTACTAGAGTTAGCTTCACCCTCGGGGACGACCCCTTGTGGGGACACACCGCAGTGAGGGGACAGGTTTACCCGGGGCTGGAGGCTGAAGGCTGCGGCCGGGCTGCGCTCCCCGACCTTGGCCACCGGCTTCATTCGCTGTGCCACGTCTCCGCCGGGACCCGGGAGCACCGGGACGGCTATTCCCCTCTCGGGGCACGACGGGCCCGGAGCCACTCCGGAGTCTCTCCTCGAGGTGCAGCCTCGCTGCTCGTATTGACTTATGGTCACATTCACGAGTGTGTAAGCTTCCAGACAGGCTGGCGTGTCGTCCCAGCACCAGGATGTTCGTGAAATGCTGGTGTTTCCATCCCCGCCTTGGTATGTCACCCTTCCTAAACCCTGCGGTGAAACCCGCCCTAGCTCTGAACCCTCTTGCGCTGGACTTTATACCCTCTGAGGGCAGATCCCTGAGCTCCCATCCCGCTCTTTACTTCTGCGGAGTAAAGAGGAGTGAGCGGTTTTGGCTCTCGAAGTGTTTCCGCAATTCAGGCACATCTAAGGTTCGGAGAATTGCGGAGATCTTTTCCCTCCGGCTGGCCAAAGTGTCTGTTAAGGACTGGCTTGGAGGCAGGAGGCATCCTCGGAAGTCCTCGCAGTTCTCGGAAGGTTGTGTCTTGTCTCAGTGTTTACTCCCCGTACTGCAAATGTCACCAGCATGCAACTTCAGTGCTTTGCGGTTAATATTTTTCGCCCGAGGTCTATCACTAGCATTAATTGTCCCAATAAATTGAGATATAGTGTGCATAATGCAATGTAACAATATGGTTATATTCCACGTGTATGACTTAATTAAGCTATTTGCAGCCTGATGCTGCAAGTCAACGGGTGTGCAAGTGGATTAACAATGTACTGTTCTCGTATCCTCAGGATGGTGCATAATTACTTTACTGGCGGTACATATCAATTTTTGATGATTGCAGAACACATGCTCACTTTACCAACAAGCGCCTTAATAACTCTCCGTTGTGTTTTAAAAAAGCGTTGTTTGGAAATATTTGAAAGCCTCTTCAAACAATGTTCCAGGTTTGTAGCGCGACGTTTAGACCTGATCTATATTTGATGAAGCGCAAAGGCTCTGAGGAAGCGCCCATCCCCGCCTGCCCGCTCCCTGTTCCCGGGTCCGGAGGAGTAGAGCAGAGAGAAGCGGGACCGGGCGGGCCCGATACGCCGGGCGTCGAGGCACGCAGGCGGGCTGCCGCGCTGTCCCATGGGAGAGCGGCATGCGGAGAAGAGGAGGGCACCGTGCCCCAACACATGCTCCTGACATTTGCAAGCGGAATAATGCAATTAGGAAACTCGATTATAGGGCGCCGGAGAGACTGGGGGAGCCCCGGGTCTTTGTTCCCGGAAAGATGGCGCCAGGCTCCGGCCGGCGGGATTTAGCCTGCGCCTCTCCCTGCAAAGGTGAAGGGGGACAAGTGCCGACCTTTCTGGGGGCAACCTAATTTCTGCATCCTAATCGTGTTGGGGAGGCAAGTACCATCCATCAGAGCGAGGTCCCTGTTCGGTGCCGGGTGGGAACAGGCTGCCTGCCCGGGTGGGCATCGTTGCGCACGGCCCAGCTCTCCGGAGCACCAGGCACACTGGGCCAAAAAAGATAAAAAAAAATAAATAAATAAAAAATTAAAAAAAAATAAAAATAAAAGCCACTGTAACAAAAGCTGCCGCTTCCCTCGGCACGCTCGAGCGCGGCTCAGGAGCCTAACCAGGAGGGCCTCGGGAGGCCGCCGAATGGGTGGCTGCGCCTGTCTGCCCGGGCTGGGGCTCGGCGTAATCAGACGCACATGGGTTTCTTGGCTTGGAAGGGCATTTAATAACTCCCAAGCGTGGGGAAGGGTGGGAGAGCGGGCTGGTAGTCCCGGCCTGGCGGCGAACAACCTTCTGGCACCAGGCGAGGCCAGCTCCGCGCGGCCTGCGCAGACCCCCGCTCCCCACTCCGCGACCAGGCGCGGTGGCGCTGCTGCGCGGGAGCCTTGCTGGAAGAAGACTATTTGTTCTTGTACCTGAAGCAGGTGATGTTTATGCAGAGACATCTGAATGACAGCAGGAGTGAAGGACAAATCTAATAAAGCCTAATAAACCGTGAGAGTCTAAATGTCATTAAACTTACAAAGATGAGAATCCAAATCACCAAAAAGGTAAATGTCTTCATTAGTCTGATCTCTGAAGACTGTCGAACATTTCATTAATTTATAATTTATGATTGTTTGACAAATATTGAAAAGTATGTAAATATGAGAGGGATAATGTCTTTTCTGCGGGAGATAAGGAAATGACCCAAACTGTACGTGCCTGCTAGATTACACACGAGGTTCCATCTATCTGTTATCAAACTGTGCTTTCCCTTTATACAACATATTGTGCAACTGACAAGTGAAATAGTGCAGATAAACCAATGGTTTAAAACGTAATAAAGACAACAGCCATTTGCATTTTTTACATTTTATTACAAAGGTAATTTACTATGACACATTTCTGAATGTAATTTATGAAAACATTTTAAAGCAATTATATAATGTATACAGCACTAGGAGACACACAAAATCAGATAAATAATAATCTTATGGATCTTCAGAGACTTTCTATAACGCTGAAAAGACAGACTTTAGCAGGAACCGCAGTAAAACATAAAATCATAGAAATAAAATGCAGAATGATGTAATAAAGAGGAAATGGGTATATTTCGAACTGGAATTGCAACATTAGATATTCAAGGAAACAATCTCATCTATTTCAAAGAACTAGTTCATCTCAGAATATTACTTTTTTTTCCTTCCTCTGCCTTGTGAAATAGGCATCTTAAAGATAAGAGGATTTCTGAGGAAAACGTCTTACACCCCAGTCCTCTTCAGTGGACCAAGAAGTGGACCTTCCAGTGGGGATACCGGGGAGGCAAGGAGCAGCGTCCGCCTCCCTTCGTTCTCCTGTGACAAAGGGGAATTACGAGTTTATTATCAATCCTCGTCTCGGGGAGAGGGGAAGCAGGAGACGCTGCTTTGAGCGTACGCTTGTGGAAATCGCAGCGAGGGGCAGGGGCCGAGGCGTGGGCAGGCCAGGCAGCTGCCGGCCCTCCTGCCAGCTCTCTCTGCACCCCTGGAGGGACCCGGGAAGGTTCCCACAGTGTCCCCGGTCTCACACATTGGCTCCTGCCCCAGCCAAGCCCATGGCGAAGTTGCCACTGTTTTGGTGGTAGAGGAGCACAAGGCAGGTCCACGGCTTGGGGTCCTGTGCTCCCTCGCTCCGCGGCCTCCCGCGGCTGGCGCAGGAGCGCTTTGCTGCTTCCCGTGGAGAGCGGGCAGACGCCTAGAAATGGAGAGGATAAAGCATTGCCTGAGAAATGTCTTCAGGTGCCTCCAATAAGGTATTTGCACTCAGAGGGTCAGTAAACCCATCGTGTGCAAATGCCTGGCTCGTTTTAGTTTGGCTTTTTTTTTTCTGCCTAAAGCCACCCATTAGACAATAAGCCAGGGAATAAGCCAGGAAGCCAGAGTTGTGTAAAAGACCCGCATTCCCCAGAACGGGCTCTATGTCTTTGTCTTTACATAAAACAGTGCCCTTTGGCCAAATGTGCCTGTAACGAGCTTGTAAAACAAACCAGAAATCTCAGCTCTTCCTCGAGTCTACAAGCAAGTCACTTTATTCCCAAATCTTGCAAATATGTTAGGAGTGTTAGAAGTGGGACTACAAAGCCCCCTAGCAGAGCTGGTTACCTGCTGTGAGCCTCACTGCCACAGACCCTTTCACCGGACATATTAAATCTCTTACCCTAAGAAAACATGCACTTGTCACAGTTGAAACCCGACATAACGCGGCAGCGGGATGTAACAGTTTAGGGAACTTTACATTTTCCCCGGAGGGCCTTCCGAGTGGAGGTCCCTAACATGCTTCCCTCAGAGGCCTGAAGTGTTTCCCTGGCTTCAACCTTCCTGAAGGCCCTGTCCAGAGAGGTGCTCTGGAGAAGTGCCCTTGCCCATCTCCTCCGTCCGCCTCCGGCACCTCGCCTTTGGCCTGGCCCTCAGTTATTTGTGGGGTGAAAGAGATTTCGACGGGATGGCAGGTAATTCACCCCCTCGAACCCCGTTTTTCACGCCCCACTCTGCCATCTGTTGTCCCAGCTTTCTCCCCGACGGCAGGTCCAGGCGCCAGACCAAGGCCGGGCATGGAGGCAGTGCTGTCCGGCCCTGGGAATCGCCTCACCGAACCCCAGGAGAGGGGCCGGCCAGCCGTCCCGTGTCTTTCCCCTCTCCGCCTTTCGACACCACACTGCCATTCTTTCCCAGCTCTGAAGTATGTGTTTTATTATAATTTATTTAACCTGATGAGCAAGATTCCCACGGCCCTGAGCACAGTCTAAGTGGAAAAAGGTTTACTCGGCATTGCGAAGCAATTTCAATAATAAATCTATTTATTTTTTTAAAAAAAAATAATTCAATGACACGCACACAAGCAAAAAAAGCTCTCCAAATATCGCCAGAGGGGCTGAGCCGGCTTCCACCGACCTGGGCTGCAAGCTCCCCTCATCTCTTTTTTTTTCTACTGGAGACAAGGATGTCCTGTCCTCCCATCCCACGTCTGCTGCCAGGCCAGGTCCTCCCCGTCCACTCCTTACATGGCCGCTTGTGAGCATCTTGGCTAACATCTAGGAATTGTTGAAAATGCGCAAAATGTCCCCATGTAAATTAAGCTCAATATATGTCAGGCGACAGGAAGACACTGGTAACTCATTTTTTAGGGCACAAAAGGCTTCTTGCAACACTCGCGGAGCTGTAACTTGCAAAGAAAGAAGGAAGAAAGGCAAGAGAAGCCAGAGGCTGGTCTGGGAGAAGTCCACTGATCCCTAAGTCATAAAAGTGTACAATGGAAGGGCTTTATTGTCTCTCGTTAGGCAGTTCATAAGTGACCCCGTTTATTTCTGAATAGCCATGTTTTGATGACTTATAGTATATGAAAAAACAAACTTTCCCGCGGTGGTTTTTTTTCTCCGTCATGCTTTTTTTTTCAAACCGCCAGATGATTTTAAAAAGAAAAATACCCAGAAATGATAAATCGCGTTGCATAGCTAATGGCTGGAGGGCACGTTTACCAATTCATAATCATTTATTCTTGGTGATGTATGACCCTTACTCTTAAATCTCAAAAGCTTCTATTTGAAGGTGTAAATAGCTTTTTCCCCCCTTGCAGTAAACCTTACTGCATTAGCAGTGATTGATCTCCTGTACAATTCGTCCCAGAGTGCTATTTTAGAGGGGGAACACTGGCTTTTGGAGATTAACTGGGGAGTCTGTTACATATTAATGAACCTAGGAGATATACTAACGTTTTGGTAATTTAGTTATTTGTGTCTATAGCTTTCGCCGTTATTTTCTCTTAGACCCCCGCGGTTGTTATACATCGAATTAAAAAGTGGTCCTTCAGCATCATTTTTTCAGTGGCAACTAAACGCCATTTAATGTGAAAAACAAATGTTGACTTGTCTCTTGAAGGAAGTGTGTTTCTTGGCAAGACATCAAAGTGGTTTAAACTGTATTAGAAGGGTTTGTTGGTTTTCTTACCCGGAGCCTACGGTAATGTAAGGAAAGATCCTCTCTGCAGAAGCAGCCGGTTGGAGGGGGGGAGCGGGAGCTGCGCCGTGCTGCACAGAGGTGCACGCTCGAGAGGCGCTTCGAGCTGCAGCAGGAATGCACGGGCACCTCTTCGCTGGGATTACAGCCTTGATTAACTTGCTAATGAATAGGGATGTTAAAGAGTCGCCCGGAAAGCCGTCTGTGAGAAGGGGGAGTGAGCAACTCCTAGGCTGGGCTTAGCCTGCAGAGGGACCAACTCAACTAAAATGCCATTAACCTACTGCTCCTTGGCAGACACTAGGGCAAAACACCTTGGAGATGTCTGAGACGCGGCCGAGGCGGAAGCAGGAGGTGGAATCCCTGCTAGGCTCCCGCCTCTGCCCCTGCAGCAGCTGATGGGGGCTGCGGCGGGCAGCGTAGCCGTAACAGCCGGGCCGGGCACCGCGCACTCGCGGCGAGGCAGCCGCTGCCCGGGTCCCGGCGGATAGTCGAGGGTGGGGGGAGGGAATGGAGCCCGGCCGGGTCTTTTGCAGCCGTTCCGCTCCCTATTAACTTTGACATCTTGTGCGGATTTATAAATTAGAGTTCATTATCCTCGAAGGTCGTTACAGTAGGCACCTCAGCTAAGAATTAATGCACGCAATAGCGCTGGCTACAGCTGGCTTCGCCCTGAGCTGTCTGGTGGGCTCAAGAAGCAGGCGGAGGCTCCAGTCACTACAGTGGGCACGGAGAGGTACCAGCGCCTCCTGCCCTCTGCCACGCCATTTATCGCCTGCACCCAAGAGGTTGAAGCTCAGCTGTGCACCAGCCTGGACAGAGCAGCGAGCGGATCCCCAAGTCAAACGGATCTGCCGTTATTTTTGAAGGGAACAAACTTATTTCTTCCCCCGTGTCCCGTCCCAAAGTTAAACGTTTGTTTAGGACAATCTCGAGAAGCAACAGTCTTTGAGAGAACTTTGTTTTCCCCTTCTCCTTGTGAATAACAAAGTGGTCATAGGCTACTCGGCCAGTTGGCGAGGAGAGAACTTTTGTTTTCTGGGGCGATTTATGTTCTTTATAAATATGTGGTTTGGAAAATAAAAAGAGACTTGAAAACGTTGTTACAATGAAAAAGGACAAATTAGAAGACATTTTCTGTGATCAAAGGAGGAAGAGAAAGCGAGTAGGGGTATTCAAAAAGCTTGACTTATTCACACAACTCCTTTGGAGCCCAGGGGCAACAAGCGTGTCTTACATTGAAAAGGCGGCTCTATTCAGAGTGCAGGTGCGAAGTGGTGTGGCACATTCTGCCACATTATGTAAAGGTTGTTGGAGATTAGTGTTCAGACTTAATAACTAAAGCGCTTGATTTACATTGGAAAAAAGCCCCCTCATCCGTGAAAGCAAAATAATTTAACGCGTGATCATTTCGAGTGCTGCTGATATCCTAATACTTGCATTGTTCTCTGCCAAGTACTAGAGGAGCGCGGATTGATGCTTTTGGGAACCTATCATTTACAGCCACTGAACTCCGCTCAGAACTGGAGGTCTGGAGGGGAGATAAAAGAGGGGCACAAGAGAAAAGTTTCACATTAGGGAAAAGAAAAAAAAAAAAAGAGAGAGAGAACAATATAAATGTGCCAGTTCTCCTCCTCCGCGGAGAGGACCCCACGGCACGGTTCCTGCCCGGTGCCAGGGCGCAGCAGCACCCAGGTCTGCAGAGCCGAAAATTGGGCGCAGGTTTCAGACACTTCTCTACTCCGCTTTCTCCCGTCGGAGCAGAATTACTTACCTTACTAATTATTCATATTTATGTAAATGTCATTAGTTAATGTAACTTTCTATAAAAAGATAATCAGGCGAGAACGGAGCATAGGTATTACCTTAAGTGCATTGGCTCTGGTTGTTTCATTCATATGTTAATACACGTGATGCTGTAGTGCCAGGCGTGGGGAGGGTGGAGAGGAGGGGAGGGAAGGAAGGCAAGGGAAAGAAATTAAATAATAATAACAAAACCCCATAAAGCCTTTAAGTTTGCATCACGGAATCAAGGAGCACTGTGCCTTCTGATGCGCAGAACAAAGGGCGACCCGGCGCCGTCCCAGCCACGGCGGCTGCCCGGGCATTCCGGGAACTTTGGGTGGCTTTTTGTTTGTTTATGTCCCCTCCTCTCCTGGAGGAGAATTTTCTGCTTCAAACCTCTTCGACCTACCCAAACCCTCGTGCCGGGCTGAGACCCTAGATTCCCGAATGACCCGAATGAAAGTATCTTTGTACGGGACACGCACCAATTAAAATTGCAATACCTTTTTTCATTCCTCTTTAGCGTAAGCATTTTAGGACCATTTCCATAAATTCTCTACGAGAATAAAGGCTATAATGGGAACAAGGTGAGAAAGCTGTTAACCATTGTTTCAGCAAGAAAAGGTCGTAAGTCAGGCAATTGGTGTCTGACCTGTCAGGATAAGGTATAAAGGCTTTATTCATGCAGTCGCTCACGATTTTCTCAGCTCTCACAAAAGTGTTTTTATGATTCTGTTTTCTTACCTCGTTCCTTAATTAAAAAGCTGAATGATTAGAATAGCACCTGCATAATGTCTGAACGACGCCTGCATACTAATTCGCGAGTCTTTACATCTAGTAATTATAACATAAAATCAGAGATTGAATAAAACAGAAGGATTTTGCCCCTAAAGCCCTGCTAATCCTCTTTTAAAAGAGTCTGCTGAAATAATTCAGAACAGTTTCCGGAAGTTGGATTACCGACTCTTTTTTTACTATTTACAATGAAATGATATTTCACACTTAAAGGAGTCTCTGTATTTCTACAACAGGTTTTTAAAGGTGGCCTGTTTTCTAGACAATAACAATCCAGTGACTCCTTCTTTCTTTTCCTACCCATTTTCCCCCCTTACTCCCAGCAAGATCTTCATCTTTACCAAGTATACGCAAGGATTAATCTGTCCTCAGGTAGGGAGAACAAAACCTCCATCCTTAAAGCCTCCCTTTAACACAACACTCCCCCCCACCTTGCCCCTGGACTCCCAGCCCAGCCCCCTGGCCCCGGGGGGCGGCGGAAGAGAGCTGCGTGAGGGCAGCCCATTTCTGACCAAGTTCAGATGCACCCTGTTTCCTTGTTTCCCAGCCGCTAGCCGGAGCAGGCTGTGGAGCAAGGAGCTCCCATTGCTTCACCATAGCTCCCCCAGGGCAGAGGATAATTTAAGACAGCAGTGACCAGTCAAAAGTTGGAGAATAAATTTATGTGTGTGTGTCTTCCCAAAACAGCTTGGCGGGAGAGAGGGAGGTTGAGGATGGGGTCGGAAGGAGGGGGAGATCCGCGCTTTTGTCTGGCTTTCAAGGCGGGCTTGAGCAGGTACCCTCGGGGCCAGTAACGAGACAGGGAGAGGGCAGGATCTCCGAGGGTTCTCGAGCGGGGTGGGGAGAGCAGCTCTGCACCGTGCACCCAGGCTCACGCTGCCCTGGTGCTCAGCCCGGCACCCTGGGGAGCTTCCCCACTCCGCACACACCAGCACAGTGACCCGGAGACAGGTTTTCCAACGGTAATGAGCCGTTCCTCTGGGTAACGTTGTCTTGGAGGCGAAGAATAATTTAAAAAAAAATTAAAAAATAGAATCAGCCGATTTATTAGGGCGTCCTGTTTATTTTAGGAAAAAGATTTCTTCGTAGCCCGGCATGTTCTAGCCCGGCCATGGGCTTGACTGCTGCTGTGGAAGAAGAAGAAGAAAACGAAGCTGATGAGCTGATGCACGGATTTCCAAGCGCGGGAGCTGGTACCCGAAGCCGTGGGGTCTCGTCGCCCAATCCAGGCGAACTAGCGCGGTCCTCGCCTCGGAGCAGGGCAGCTCCCAGTGCAGAAGTTGAGAACAAATTCAGCCTCACGGGAAAGCTGCAGAGATTTCTCTGATCTGTTGTCATCATTAGGAACACCTTAATCTGTTGTGGCCTTTTATTTATTTATTTATTTATTTACGTTAATGAGTTGGTTTTGCTGTGACTTTTGTAGTTCCCCTTCCTTTTCCTCTCCTAGTGTAATCCTGCAAAAACTCTAAATCGTCTACTAGAAAACGGAGTTAACGTGTTAAAAATCTGGAGCTTTTAACTAAAAGCTTTAATTGCTATCCTGGCCCCATTATAACCATGGGAACGATGTGCTCTTTTGGGATCTCAGAAATGTTACATACCCCTTAAGCAGGCGCTCCTCTTGTTTGTTTGCTTTAACTTACTTTCATTTGTATCCCAGGAATATTCTTTCATCAGGCAACACACGAAAAGACAAAGGGTGTAAATAAATTAACATATGGCCCAGAGGTTTTAGAGAAGCTGGAGAAGCTTAGGAAGTCATGTGGGCGATACTGGGAACCCGACATCTCTCCTTCCCTCCACTCCCGCGTAACCTCCTCTTCCCTGTGCAGTCCTTCTACCTTCTCATGATAAGTCACGCTCGTCTAGAGGCCGGCTTTTGGGGGACCAGCCGGTTTTTAATTCGGACTGGAAAAAGGCAGGGAAGGGACCGGGAGGGATGGGCGCACGGCTGTGTGTCTGTACCTCTACGTGCAACTAGAAAAACCCTGTTGAAGTAACAAATGTGCGTGGAGATGTGTGCATACGTGCACACCCGCCCCAGAAGCTGTGGCTCCCTGTTTTAGAGGGTCGGGCCCCGGAGCAGGCCGGTGCGGGCCGGGCCATGCCGGGCCGGGCAGGCCCTGGGCGAGGGCAGGCTGCCGGACTGCAGGGGAGGGCCAAGCGATCCGACGGCATAGAGACGCTTGATAACAGCCCTATTTTAATTTCCCTCCCCAATTGCAATCCATTTTAGGGTTCTTGTTCCAAGGAGCCTACACGGGAGCAGAGCCCTGCTCAGGCTGGGGAGGTGCGGTGTGTCTAACCTTACGCCGCACCTCTTTCCTCTCCACTTCTCCCTATAAGGCGTCGGAAAAGGGTCTGGGTTACTGATTCATATTTCTAATCTTCCTTTCCTAAACATACAATGTTCTTTTGTTAAATGAATGGTCTTTAATTAATGCACTTGCACAATGCAGGGGCTTGCATGGGGATCGATGATAGGAAGCAACAGGGGATGGTTCCCTCCAAAATGGTTTGTCAGCATTGAGAAAGAAAAGGCAATGTCTATAAAAGGACCACTAATAATGCCCACACGTCTCTCACCATGTTGTCTGAGGGGACATTCCTTCCCTTGTTGACAGTCAAGTGTAATAAGTACATGTCTTCGCTCAATCATTGTAGACCATAGAATTGTATTCTTTAATTAGCATGTACTGTTAGCCCTCCTTTCCTTTATGGGATTTTTTTTTTTTTTTTTTTACAGACCAGCAAAAATATTTTCTTTCGGTTCTTTTTCTTGAATTCTTTTCTTTCTTTAATTATTTTATTTCCTTCTCTCTTTCTGTAGTCAAATGTATTCTTTATTGACAGTATCCCTACCAGCCAAAGCCAACTTTTTGTCATCTCCCTGTGTTAGGCAACTTCTTTCAAGTTTTCCTTTTTTAAGAGGAGTCAAGGCAGCGCGCATGCGCATGGCGCTAGCCGGGGCTAGGGCTGCAATGTGCCCAAGACTGCTACATCCCTCTAAATTGCAAAGCTGAGATTTAAAAGCACATGCGAAGAAAACTCTGAGCATGTTCGGGAGCTGCGAAAACCTGCAATGTATTAAAATCGGTTAGGTGAGTATGCAAGGCAAAGAAAGCTTACATTCAGATTACTTTAGCTGACGAATGATTTTTCT
>JANHGB010055897.1:0-36825 GCA_026283785.1 Coracopsis vasa
TTTCCTATTAAGACAAATATTAAGGAAGGGGGAGGAAATTAAACTTGGTGTTCAATACTTAAAACATTGTAAGTCACATCTCAATAAGTGTACAAATAGAAAGGAAATGTGGTTTATATTTGACGTAGGTTGCGGGTTTTTTTTGGGGTTTTTTTGGTACTGGTGGCAAAATAACCTGCAGCATCTCTGTTGCTGATGAGGTTAAAGTGGAACGTATCTTTGTCATTCATTTATATCGCTCTCCGATTGCCCATGCTCTGGGACTGGGGAGGGTGATTAATGCACAATGAACTGAATTGTTTTGACTGTGTAGGATGTAAATATGTAAACAGTTAAACCGGCCAAACTTAAGTACCCCAAGTAGTGTACCCAGTTAAGTACCCACTATGGCTCATTTTGAAGCCAGAGTGTGATTGTTCACCGTATAGAATAAAGTGAGTTTTACATCTAAAATTGACTCAGTAAACAAACAAGAATGGGGGGGATCAATCATACTGCTGGTGCTGTGTTGGGAAGGTGGAGCTAGTGAGATCCTTCTCATGCAGGGAAGTGCAACAGAAGTGACTGCAGAAGTGGCCAAAGTAAACTTACTGCTCGGCCAAGTAGGTGGGATTCTTCGCTAATAAGCATAAAGGAGAGCAAATACTAAAGGATTCCTGAAAATTAGGTTAGAACAGCATGACAGTGGAACGTAAAGAATTAACATGTATTGGGGGAGCTTTCCATCAGTGATGCCCTGGTGTATATGTCCAAAGGTTTGTTCAGAACTCCTGGCTCATATTTTCCACAGAAACATCCATAACATGGAAGTCCTGTTGTAGTCACTTGTATGCCTAGTGTGGTTTTTATCCCATTCTCCTCTTCGCATTTGTATGTATTCTGGTGTGGATATGTGTGGTATCATTTATCCTCAGGAGTTCTCTTCTGAGAAGCAAGCACCTTGGAGACAGTTCTGGTTATTAGGTCTGCTGTAACTATCTTTTTAGCTGAGGTCTTTTGGATCTGTAAACGCTGTCGTGTCTGGGCTGGTTAGGCTTATGTGCCCAGACGTGTCTCCGGTCCCTCAGGCAAAGGAAATTGGATTGATGGCCTGATAGGTGATGGTTGTGCACCTGACCTGGTCTTGCACCAGCAAGGCTGTTTTGACTCTTTTAAATTGACTTTGTGATATGCCCAGAGCCGTATTCCATCCTGGGGAGACATCTGATCCAGACAGCCATTAACTGACAGCCCAGCCTTGTAATATTAAATAAACCAAGCTAATGGCTGTAATGAAAACTTAAAGTATTTCCAGAAATATGACAGCCCCTGACAGCAACAGCTTCTGATGGCTGTTGTGGAGAGGTGAATTTCCCTTAAGGAGCATAATGCAGCACATGCTTCTCTTTCACTATCCTGTCACTGACTCTAGACTGTAAGTGGAGATTGGTGTGGAAAGCGGGAATGTATTTTAACATCTTGACAGGACAAGGGGTAATGGCTTTAAACTGAAAGAGGAGAGATTTAGATTAGATATTAGGAAGAAATTCTTCCCTGTGAGGCTGGTGAAATGCTGGAACAAGTTGCCCAGAGAAGTTGTGTGGCTGCCACATCCCTGGCAGTGCTCAAGACCAGGTTGGGTGGGGCTTGGAGCAATCTGCTGTAGTGGAAGGTGTCCCTGCCTATGGCAGGGGGTTGGAACTGGATGATACTGAAGGTCCCTTCCAACCCAAACCATTCTGTGATTTAGAAAAAAATAACAATAAATTGTTTTCTCATGAGGTTGCATTAGTTAATTTAATCTCAGTTGGTGCTGAAGAACAATAGAACTATTTCTTGTTAATTTTGTTGAACATTAAAATTCATCTTGCCTTGCAGTGGAAACACTCCTGAAACTAGAGGAACAGCCTATGTGGTCTATGAAGACATCTTCGATGCCAAAAACGCTTGTGATCACCTGTCAGGATTCAATGTGTGCAACAGATACCTTGTTGTTCTGTACTATAATGCAAACAGGGTATGTACACTTGGGGGTTTTTAAGTTACCTGTGAACACAGCTAGCACAAAAAGAAATTGTTTGAAAAGAGAGGTGCTTGGATAATTTTAAGAAATGAAACCAAACTGGCAGTGGGAATTGATTGGATAAATTGACAGGATTTCATCTTTACTTGGTGATCTGTGTGGAAAAAAAGGTGTTAAAAAACATGCTTCTGGAGATTGTACTTTGGAGAAGAGGAAGCAGGGTCTTACAGCTGCACATTTGCAGCAGGGTGTGAGATCTTGTGTGCAGGTAAAAAGATGTTCTGCCTGTGACTTGGTGTGCAGGGTACTGAGGCATTCTATGGGGCCAAGGATTAAATACCGCTGTTGGTGTAGTTCGTAGTGATGGTGGTTGCAGTTACTAGGAAATAACATACATAAGATGAGATTTTTTTTATTTTTTTTTTCTTCTCACATCTTTTATCTTCCTAATTCCAGGCATTCCAAAAGATGGACACAAAGAAGAAAGAGGAACAGCTTAAACTTCTGAAGGAAAAATACGGAATTAATACAGACCCACCAAAATAAACTGCTCTTTTTGGTAAACTGTTTTCAAGACCTGCCACTGAATTCTCGACCTAAACATAGGAATTCTCAATTAAGTATAATTTTTTTCTTTAAGTTTTATAAGCTGTAATTTGAATCTTTAAATCTTCACATTAGAAGTAAATAAATGTAAAACACTGGAAGATCTGCTTTAAGATTAAATCCCCATAAATAGACACAGCTGCTCCGTGCTGTCAGTAGCAGTGCAGCGTAACCCCAGTCCTGTTTCTAGCAGTACCTTTCAAGATGGGACCAAGCAGGTTGAGCATTTTGCACCTCCTGAAGTTCCACCCAGCCTCCAGGTGGCAGCAGTTAATCCAGAGAGCTGAAGGGTCTCTGCCTGAGCTGGCTGCAGGCAGGTAAATTTCATTTGCTACTTTCTGAAAATGGAGCATTTCAGTTAGTCTCCCTGTTACAGCGATTTTTGTGTGCTTTTTAAAGAATGGAGTATGGTTTGATACTTCACACCTGTATATTTTACCCAAATTGTTGTGCCTTTCTGCCTCTAGGAGTGTTTGAGTGTTTGAAGGAACCTCACTTCCTTATGTGATCATTAGGTAGCTGCTTACTAGAAACAAAGCAAGCCCAAGTCCATGCTTGTGAGAGTTTCTTTTACAAACTATGGAAAATCATTTGCCTGTTGAAAGAATCCAACTGTTCAGGTGACTTCAGTCATATCATTCCCAGTGACTGAGACAAAGCTGATAAGCTACAGTAAAATAATCTTGCTCTAATAGTGCATCGCTGCAGGGTGATACAGGAAAGTTATCACATGTACCATGTTAGGAGTGGCAGAAATAAACCTGATGCCTATTAATGTTAAGTAGAGAACACCTGACCAAAATGAGGCAGTAGGTGAAGGTGGTAATTTTCATTACCCGTAGCGTGATTGTTTTCTAATTGGTGGTTTTGAACTGTAATATATTTCATGTACGGAAATTCTTAGATGTAGGATCTGGTGGAAGATAAACAGATGTAAATTTTTTTGCTCGTTTTTTTTTCAGCACTCATGTCCTATGAATAAAAATAAGTGTGCTACATGGGTTATGCATACTTTGTATTTTGGAAATGGAAAAGAATCACCTCTACCTCTGTTCTGAACCAGCTGGGAGTTGTATGAATGTTGGTAGTATCCTGCCTCAGGAGAATTTATCTGCTTGGATGTGATATTTAACTCCCTGAGCAGACAACTTCCAGCCAGTGCAGAACATGGGCAGATGCAAACATACTTTGAGGATCTGGAGTTTAAGTTGAGGGGTTTTTTTCAGTGCATTGGACTGTCATAAAGGTCTATTTTCTTGGATTTTTTGTTGAAAACTGTCACTTAAAGAACCATGCTGGTTTTGGGTCCGTTGAGTAAAAAAATAAATATTGTCTATCTTGTGGTTTTTTTCAGCAAGGCTTGCTTTATGCTGTGCTACTTCTGCATGTAAGCTTTCCTTTCAGAAAGCAAGTCACGTGTTGCCTGAACGCTCGTGGTTCAGGTAAGACTTTGTAGAGCATCTGTTGCCATACATGAACACCTGTGTTTAGCATGTGAGTGATGGGGAGGGATGCCCAACTCTGGGTACCATGTCTGACACTCATGTGGAGGAAGTCCCTTGCAGCTGCTGTGTGCTGTGCAGATCCTTTGTTCTTCCTCATCTGATGAGGAGGAGTGTGAAGGGTGGCAGTGATGCTCTGAGCTGGCTCTTTCACCCCTGAGCACCTGTGAGGAGGTAGCTGAAATGGCTGGAGTGTGATTTCAGCTTTGAGTGGGTGCTCAAAATCCCACCTGGTGCCTGGCCAATGAGTCTGCCTTATCCTCTGTTGCAGACCAGTTTTTGGGATGCAAGTGAGAATTACATCCAGTGTGTCTAGTAAAAAGTCTTGTACTCATTTTGTGGCTTTTCATACCCGTGTCCTTCCCTAAAAGCTATGCTGCTTCCTGCAGCCTTGCAGGCAGCAGAGAGCTGTCCCTGCAGTCGGGAACCAGGTGATGAGAGACTTGGAGCCCATGAGTGGCTGTGGTCATCTCTGAAACACAGAAAAGTCATGAACTGACCTGTGCTGCTCCTCTGGTTGGGTGCAGCTGTGTCACAGGTACATTAAATGCAAAGCAGCTGTGATCTGCTGTTGTTCTTAGGTGAGCTGTTACTGCTCCAGTGCCAGCTTGATTTTTGGGGGCTTGTCTGTCAGATTATACAAACCTAAATTTCAAAAGCAAAACCCAGCTTGCCTTAAAAACATTTAAATGAATGAAATCCTATTGCTTCTGTGTCAGCATCCATAGCTTCTAAATGTTAGAAATGGCCTCCACTGTGTATGTGTCTGTATATGTATCAATATGTATGTGCTATATATACACACACGTGCCAAATAAGGGCCATTCACACAAGTTGGTGGGCATTTAGAAAGCCCCTTGCTGTAACAGAAACTGGAGGTGCTTGTTACCATGCTGGATTTATGCTTCAAATAATAATAAATACTGAATAATAAACCACTAAAGTGCTGGTAATGGCACCACAGACTTCTGGCCTTGTTTAAAATCATGCAAATACCGCATTGCTTCTGTCAATAGCAGAGAGTGCGATACTTGGCACCGCAGTGGCTGTTTAGATGAGGATTTGATGCTGTTTGAAAAACATATATAAAAAGCAATTCTTTAGGGTAATAAGATTAATAAAAATGCCTTCAATGAATCCTCAAGATCAGCAGCTTTTGATTTCTCCGAGAGCTCAGCTGCTGCCTTTCATTAAATATTCCATTTCATACTTTTTCTTCTAGTGCCTGTTCAGGGCTTTCAATGTCCCTGCACATGTAAAATGAAATAATAATTTGTACCTGCAAGACAGAGGGAATGGAAATCGAATGCCCGGAGGATTGTTTTGATGAGGTCTGCTCAAGATTTTGTTTGAAATGTAATATCAAAGGACAGGGAAATGAGATCAGTTATATGAATGGCAGAGGGGGCAGCAAATAAGGCAGATGTTACCAGCCTTGTACTCTGCATCTGTGCTGGTTTTTGTGTGTGCTCACTTCCCATTTAATTTTTCAGGAAGTAGGGCATGAAATTAAGCCTGGAAGGTCATTTTTTTCCATCAATGCTGTTTAGAAATTAGTAACAAGGGCATATCTGATTACACAGGCAATGACAGTAAATTTCTTCCAATCCATTATACAGTGGTAATAATTATATGTAGTGTGTTGATCGATGATACAATTAAATAAATTAACGCATTTGCAGTCAAATAAAGAGCTGGAGATTACATTTCCTTGAAGACTTAATTTCCCAAAGTATCACAAAGCACAATTAGTTTTCCTTTCAGATTTTTTTTTTTTTTTAATGAAATTGGCATGAAAAATGTTAATACCCTCTGCTTCCAACAACGGCCTCTGCAGAGAAAGGGTGAGGATGGGGAGCATTTCATCAGCCAGCTGTAATAAGGATTTTACAGACTCAGTAATGGCTGGATAGAGCTGTTGAGGGCGAAAGGGAAGTGCATAGCAGTGCTGCAGAGGGAGACAGGGAGGCTGAATATGACCAGGAATATGGTTTTTACGGGCAGAGGGGCAGAGCAATGCCCTTCTGCTCATTTTAGGTGTGGCAGAAGCTTGCTGGCTGCAGGACCAAGAGATGATGGAGCGAATGCACAGCAACTCCAGGTATGCTGAGCCAATCCTCTGCATCGCTGCTCACTGTAGAGGCGTTCAGGAAAGGTTCCAAGTCAGATACTTGATGTTTTCTTTCTTTTTTTTAAAGGGCAACTAACTTAAACTGGGCCATCGGTAAGAGCAGTTTCAGACCAGTGTGCTGGATTGACCTGTGTTTGACAGATGTGACAGAGATGTGTTACATTCAGCCAAGACCTATAGGAGCTCATACCTGCAACTACTGCAACAGCCTGTGATCTGCAACGCAGTGCTGATATGGACAGTGCAACAGTGTCTGGGGCAGTGGTAAAGGAATTTGGGAGAGCTAGTGGGCTTCAAGCCTTGACAGGGCTGATTCCCTAGAGATATATTTGTATATACAGTATATATATTAACAGGAAATTAGCCTGTACTACAAAAAAGAGCTATTAGTGAAATCATCGAATGATAAAATGGTTTTGGTTGGAAGGGACCTTAAAGATCATCTAGGTCCAACCCCTGCCACAGGCAGGGACACCTTCCACTACAGCAGCTTGCTCCAAACCTTGTCCAGCCTGGCCTTGAACACTGCCAGGGATGGGGCAGCCACAAGCTTCTCCAGACAACCTCTGCCGGTGCCTCACCACCCTCACAGTGAAGAATTTCTTCCTTATAGCTAATCGAAATCTCCCCTCTTTCAGCTTAAAGCCACTCCCCCTTATCCTATGCCTTCGTGCCCTTGCAAAAAGTCCCTCTCTAGATTTCTTGTAGGCCCCCTTTAGGTACTTAGAGCTGCTCTAAAGTCTCCCCAGAGCCTTCTCCAGAATGAACAAGCTCAGCTCTCTCAGCCTGTCTTCACAGGAGAGCATAGGAAAGGCCCCTGATCATCTTTGTGGCCTCCTCTGGACTCAGCCCAGAAGCTCCACATCCCTCTTATGCTGGGGCCCCCAGAGCTGGTATGCAGTACTGCAGGTGGGGTCTCATGGGAGTGGAGTAGAAGGGGAGAATCGGCTCCCTTGACCTGCTGGCATAGTCCTTTTGATGCAGCCCAGAATATGGTTGGCTTTCTGGGCTGCGAGCACACATTGTTGGCTCACAGTGAGCTTTTCATCAACCACCACTCCCAAGTCCTTCTCCTTGGGACTGTTCTCACTCTAGTCTCCACCCATCCTGTATTTGTGCTTGGGATTGCCCCAGTCCAGCTGCAGGACCATGCACTTGGCCTTGTTGAACATCGTGAGGTTTGCACTGGCCCATCTCTCAAGCCTGTCCAGTCCCTCTGGATGGCATCCCTTCACCAACAGTGGATGTCTTTGAGAAGTATCGTCTTCCATCTCTTCAGCAGCCAAATTTTGGCAGAGGTGAGGGGCCATGAGCATGGCAGGGTAGATGGAGCCAGGAAACCTCTCTGTCGCAGCAGCCGTTACTTGCATGTTCCTGGTACTTCTGGTCCCACAGAGATCTTCCACTGTGCCACCTGTAACAGCAGCAGCACATGGAAGTGTGTGTGTTTCATAAAAGAAAAGAAAGAACAAAAAATGGGTTGATGGTTGTTAGAAGAACTTCTCATACACCAAAAAGAATTCCAGTGGCAGGAGGATAAAAACAGGAAATAGAAACTGTAAAGTATCAAGATTTTATTGTTCTCTATATATACTTTTAAATGAGACAGTATTTTTAAAACAGCAGCAAGCAGAAACGTACAAGTTGAGAAAAGTGGCAGCGCAGGTAACTCTGTTTGGCTAATGCCCGTTCATGTACAAGGTGTACACTGGATTGTTCTTTGAGCACCTTTTGTTTTCTTCTTGGTTTAAGTGTACAGTAAGGCAGTGGTTTTTCAATAAGGAATATATATATATTTATATTTATATATATTTTCAACCATCACTGTGAATTCTTCTTACATGCAAATTAAATAAAATGTACAACTTGAAAATGTTACAACAGTAGACATTTTTCCCAAAAGCAAAGCTTCTAATAAAAGGCAAATACGAACACCACAAAGTTAAAAAAGAGAAGGAAGGCGTAAGAAACCGAACAGCAGGCGCTAGTGACAGGACAGCTTGAGCAGGGAAGATTGGGATTCCAGTGAAGGTTTCTCCCGCTGCTGGCAAGGCGAGAAAGGATGGATGGGTATTAACAGATGTATCCAGCCAACTCCCTTGAGAAGGTTCACTCTAACCTGAGTAGCTCCACATCGAAGAGGAGCGTGGCATTGGGAGGGATGACCCCAGGGTGGCCTGTGGCTCCATAGGCCATCTCAGGTGTGCAGGTCAACTTTGCTCTTTGTCCTAAGCTCATCTGGGTTTTGGACGTTGAAGAAAGGAAAAGAGAAGACAAAACCAAACAGTATTAGGAGGAAAACAAAGAACAAATCACAATGTGTCAGACTGACAGAATTGAGGAGAATCAGGACCACTGGATTCATGGAATCATTTAGGTTGGAAAAGGCCTTTAAGATCATCGAGTTCAACCATGGCTCAGCTTCAAGCTGCCACACCCAGCTTAGACACAGGTCTTCTGACTCCCCTGGCTTCTCATAGCAGTTATTTAAATTGCCAGAGCCAGTGTGGGAGCCCACCCTGCCTACGCTGGACTGTAGGAGGTGTGAATTCCTTCTATGGAGTGCAGCGTACATGTAACACCATCAGCAGTGGATGTCTTTGAGAAGTATCACTTTCCATCTCTTCAGCAGCCAAATTTTGGCAGAGGTGAGGGGCCATGAGCAGGGCAGGGTAGATGGAGCTAGTAACAGACAGGAGAGGTTAGTGCCAAAATGCACTTTGGTTCAGCTTCTGAAAAGCATTCAGCAGCATTTTTCCTTCTTCAGCCACCACCAGAGATGCCTTCAAAGCCATTGCTCAAATGCTAACGCTGTAGGCACTGACCTTTCTGCTGCTGGGCAGATGCAAAGCAAAAAAGTCCTACTGAAAAGAGGTACTTACTTCCCTAACCTCAACCCAAGCCTGAGGGCAGATATCTCACCTCTGGTGCTGCTCGTTCTGGCAGAGGGCCCTTGCGCTGGGATGAACAGAGATACCGATTTCTCTCACTCCAGACTAGCTCTGAAGGTGACAGTGCTCATGGAGATCTGGGGTATCAAGAATCAAATCCCTGCTCTTCCAACAGAGTATTTTGGGGTGGAGCAATCTCAAACTGCTATTCATGCACCATACATACTGACTAAATATTCACTGGCGAAGAGACAGTCCCTGATTTGAAGCACCGATTTAACTCAAACCTCTCCCCCAAGATGAGGCACATCACTGGACAACAGATTACATGGTATCTCCTGTTGATTTTTTTTCAGGTCCTATAAAATATGCCCAAGCTAGAACTTTTATGACTTTAGGTAGAAGAAAAATGTGAATACGAATTTCCCCAAGCTCAGGGAGTGTTCATACCATGGGGTGCAAGAGCAGGTGACCTCCCCTGGCCCTTGCAGGGGTCTGTGTGAGGCAGGCTGCCTGCTGCTCTGATAGGTCCATGAAAGCCACATAGCCAGCAAGTAATGCATGAGTTTCAGGCATGGGGCAACCTTGAACTGTGAGATGTTAAGTAGAGAAATGCAGATGCCTGTGGCATCTGACAGTCATTAAATCCAAATGCTCTGTGTCAAAACCCGCCCCACAAAACCTCAAAGCACTGGTGTGGAAGGAGACAGATACAAGCTCGGCTTTAGCCAGCGATCCACTAGGAGGAGCAGGAGGGCAGCGGGTTGCACGCCGATTACTGGGATGGCTTTTGGCCACCTATTGATTAAGGGACAGAAGTCAGGGAGAGAGAGTGGTCAAGGAAGGGATAAACTGATTCACCCAGAGCTTGTTGCCACTGCTTTATCTGCACCGGCTTCTGGTTTCTACAGCACACTCGGGTCCTGAGCTACTCCTAGGCCTTACTGCAAAGCAAATAATAAAGAGTCCACTGAAATCCACTCAGTCTTGCGACCATTACACTGGACACTGCTGTGCTCACAAATCCTTCAGCCAGCTTGAAGTTCAGCTAGAATAATTTCTTTGTACCTGTGTCACACCTTCTTCGAATCCTTTAATGACTTCTTGCCTGCCAATCTTGAACCTGAAAGGCTTGTTTCTGTCTCTGGAGGAGTCAAACTTCTTTCCATTCTGTAGCATTCCTGCCAAAACAAGACACACAGTTTCAATCTGAGCTACATGTAAATTTAAGTGCTGTGGGGGGAGGGAAGGAGTGAAAAATTAATGTCTTGGTCACATTTTCACTTTGAAGCCTCATGCAGAATGGATAAGGCAGAAGAGCCAAACACAAATATGGCACCAAAAGGTACCATATTGTTATCTTTGCCTTCTGGTAATTTAGGTTCTAAAATGGAAATATATTATTCTTATTATTCTTAATGCTATAGGTTATAACTCATGTAGTACCAAACATTACACAGACACGCTGAAGAGCTGTTGCTTGCACAGTGGAGCTTCCTGGCTCAGCAGATGAAAGCAGGCAAAGAGCAAGTGGGAAGCAGCATAAGAGAATCTCGACTCAGAATCTCGATCCAGGCCTGCTCCTAAACACAAAAAAGCTCCCTAAAACCAGCCTACAGACAAAGAAACCAAATTTAACATAAATATGGCTAGGTTTACTCCTCATTAAATACTTCTATTTTAAGGTAATTTTAACAGTGTAACTAACTAAAGGGAATAGTTGTGGAGAACATGTTGAGTGCCGACGGTACTTTGGCTATGTGTGGCCCAAAGCTCACCACAGCCAGCAGGAGCTTTCCACATGCTTCCACAGGTGGGGATGTAGATTCAGGTTTGGGAACTCTTGAACCAGATTTGCTGCCAGTTAGATGTCTGCAAGTACAGAGCAGCTCCTTTGACTTGTTCCTGCAAAAGGTCTCCTGGGAGAACCTTAGAGCAGCTTCCACTACCTAAAGTGGGCCTACAAGAAAGCTGGAGATGGACTTTTCACAAGAGCATGTAGTGACAGGACAAGGGGGAATGGCTTTAACCTGACAGAGGGGAGAATTAGGTTAGGTATTAGGAAGAAGTTCTTCCCTGTGAGGATGCTGAGGCACTGGCACAGGTTGCCCACAGAAGCTGTGGCTGCCTCATCCCTGGCAGCGTTCAAGGCCAGGTTGGACGGGGCTTGGAGCAACCTGGCATAGTGGAAGGTGTCCCTGCCTGTGGCAGGGGGGGTTAGAACTGGATGATCTTTGAGGTCTCTTCCAGCCTAAACCATGCTGTGATTCTATGATTTATACCAGAATATCTAGTAGGAATATTTGGTCACTTGGACAGTTTACCTTCCCTACTTGATTCACTCAGGAGTACTAAGAATAACATGCATTACACAAATGTATGTGTAATTTGTGTAATGTGCGTGTGAACACACGTGAAACTTCTACATAACATTACAACTGCATGTGTCAACTGCATGTGTCTCCTCCTCCTTGTACAGAAAGAACAGAAAAGCCTCTGCATTTAAAAACATAAAAACAGAAAGGACATTTATGTGAACAGTACCCTCATTCGTTATATTTTCATTCAGCCACAGGAGATAGCTGGGGAACACTTTACTCATTCCTTTGGATGGGCACAACACTGTTTCAACCCATGTATTATGAACACATAGCTTCTACAGGAAGAGGATAAATGCTCACAGAGAGCTACACTATTAGGTATTCTCATTCTCTTTTCAAACAGTGGATAATTATGGTAGCTTTCCACTTTAAAGTACCTGATTAATTGCTCTTTCAAAATGCTATACTTTGGCTGTTGTAAGGTTTGGCTGATATTTATATATTAGAATAAATGCTTTCTTTGTAATGCTGTAGTGCCAGTGTTTTGTTCATTAATAACCAAATATCTGGGAAAGTTTCTAGTTGAAAACAATGCTATCAAGCACAGTCTTGACAGAAAATGCTGAGAAATCCTGCCTTTATGATCCACTATGAAAATACAGGCGTACTAGTTTCTTTTCACTACATCAGTTGTATTAATAGATCAACTTGATGCACAAGTTTTATTTTCCAGTAAAAACCATCAGCTATTATCTAAACAACAACAAAAAAGGCATATTCTGCCTGCTTAAAAATTCGTGTTATGAATCAAAGGTAAATATAAAGAGACATGCCAGCATAAAAAATACAGACAAAAATCGTGGGATTCATCTTACCAACCTTTATGCTTCTAAGATGTAGCCAGCTACTTTTGAGCTAATTACTCTGCTTCACTCTATAATCAAGTCAGAGAAAAATGTACTTTCAGGGGCAATTCATCTAACCAAATCTAGGCCATAATGAATTGTATCCTAGCAGTGCCTCTTTCTTTGTGATGAATATAAGGGAAGTCCAAACAAGTAGCTCAGACACAGATGTCTCCAAATCCATTAGTAGCTAAATCAGTGGTGGTGGCATTCTGGCCTTGCAGTAATGAGGACACAATATTTGATTGGTTCAGTGGGATTCTGTGTCTAGATGTTTTACATCAATATTAAAACCAAATGACAGATTAAGGCAAATTGTCTGTTGACAAAGTCCACTTTTTGTCAAAGTCAGTACTTTAGAGATGTGTGTGCATGTGCACACAAGGCCTTAGGAGGAAAATTATGGAATAACCTGCCTATAAAGGCATGTTTCATAACCTTCACTGTTAGCACTTGTCATATTCCTTGAGTTTTTCACGGTATAGTAGTGAAGTACTTTATTTATGCTCCAATGCATGTACATACACACATTATGCAATGTATCGACTCAGTGATATCCCTAAACCCCCTCCAAGCAGGCTGGGAAGTCATCCCAGCTGCCTGCACAGGCTTTCTAGTTACAGACAAACATGGGTTCACTTGTAAGGTAGAAAACCAGCCTGCATGTAGAGGAGGGCTGGCAGGGAGAAGCAGCTCAGGGGGAACTCTCAGGCATACTGCATAATCCTGTTTGAAATATTTGATCTTAAATTTAAATGGCAGTCCTTCCTCCCAGCAGTTTCATTTTTAAACACATCGTAAAACCTTATGATTCTATGAAACTGAAGGAGACTATTACAGAATCCCAATATTTAATAGTTTTAATATTAGAACTTAGTACTGTCATTACAGTCTGCATGTTCAAAGGAGTATGCAAACATTAATTATTCCTCACAGCAGCCCAGGGAGGAAGAAGATATTTATTATAAAATAGCCTCAGTCTGGAAGTTCAGATTCAGATGCAAAGTTCCAAAGCACTTTAATATGCTTTCACTTCATTTTGTAACTAAATCCTATTAAAATACTTAGCTTAAAGGTCTGGTGGTTTACTAAATACCACACATCAAACCAGCAGCAGAACCAGAATTAACTATTCAGAGATCCTGACAACAGCTACTGGACAATGTTTCCCATTTAAAATAATGTTTGTAGCTGTCCATGAGCTTGCTAGTCTAATACACATCATGTAAAAACTGACTTCCATTTCACCACCGAAAGCCTATACAAGGTGTGTTAGGCCTATAGAAGAAAAATGGACTGCTTCTCCTACTTTTAGAGCAATATCCTATTTTCAGCAATGGCTGAAAATTCATCAGGTGGTGAATTCAGAAACGTAATCTCTGTGATCACCCCACCTTACTGCTTCTGGAGAGCAAACTGGCATTCAAAGAGTCAGACATGTCCTTAATTGCTGGAGATCCGGCAGGAGGGTCAGTTTTTATATGACTGCCCTTTAAATGCACATCTACTTTAGAAATGAGTCAGAGTCCCCATGTGCCCTGGAGAAGTTCCGATCCGGATTTAGATCTGAACTTTAGATCTTTTTTATCTCTCTATTTCTGAAAGTTAGAGTTGACTATTCAGGCTCCTGGGAGCTAAAACAACATAATGCTTTATTTTCTTTCTTGCTAATGCATCAATTGATTTTTCTTTTTGGTAAAAAAATTGATTTGTGTTAATATTCTGCAATGAGGACGGATGCCCATCTTCAGCCTGCTAGCACCTTTATTTATCTAGCTAACAATAAGGATTAAAAAACCCACAACCTGGAACTGAATGATGACATTGCTTTGCAAAGTCACAGCAATCAATAAGAGCTTTGTCTGAGCAAGGACATCTAGATGCCTATATGCTTACTCGTTATAATAACCTCATGTTTGATTCTGAAAGGGAACAATTATTGTATTAAAATTATTAATTGCAAAAACTTTTTCAAATCCATACACTATCCTGATAACTGAGTTTGTGCAATTAGTAATTTTCTAAAAGTAATCTAAAAATTAGGTGGCTGTAGAAAAGGAGGTGTTTCAGATCATGGGTCCTGCTGAATCTTTGTAGTTCAGCTCGCTGAAGCTGAAGATCAAAGAGAAGGCAAATCATTTTGGTCAGGAACATGATTAGGGATCCATCTAAACTACCAAAAATACAGTGCCATTTGGGCTAAACCAGCAGTGAGAACAACTTCAGTCTAGGTTTAACACAAGCTATTATTTCTTACTAAAACACAAGCGTGTCTGCTTTACTCTTTTAACATGAATTAACTAACTCAGGTCAGTCAACCCCAGCTAAGTCTGTTTCCTAAGGGGAGAGAGCTAATGACACTGCCTGTACTTGCCTAATAACTTTTGAATCTTTTAGCCAATTTCAAGCAAGTCTGACAGAGCAGTTGGGTTCCTACTGACATAAACATCCTATGCATGTAATGAAAAGAAATCTGCATAGGAAGAAGATCCTGCAAGTGCTTCTATGAAGAGAAATGCTCAATCTTGATTTGTTATCAGAGAACCTATATTATTGAGGAGAGGTCAGGAATGGAAAGACGTGAACGCTGCAGTGGGATAACAGTCTAAGCTTCTTTTTACCAGAAGGTTCCTGCATCAGAGAATGATTCAGCAACCAACCACATAATAAAGATCTGAAGAGCCAGCCCAGCTATTTAGGACACCTAACTTACACCTATGGTCCTCCCCCCAAAAAATCATGCTCCAACCATTAGCTATACAAAAGATGTAGCTATATAAAAGATGGAGAGAGAGAATACCAAAGGCCCTCCATAGACCTTCCATCAAGCTTACAAGCCCAAATTTGGAAAATGTATGTGTAAAATTCCATTGCTAATGTTAGTCATCGCAAAGGTAGCAACTGTGTCTCAACCTGTCATCTCTAGGCTACACCTACAATTAATGGAGAAAGAGGGACCTCTCCAAGGATAATTTATACCACACAGATTTAGATGCTAGGACTAACCTCCTGGAATCGTTTATCATTCTCAGCCAACTAACTTACCAAAGTTAAAAAAGTTAACAACATTCATCTTAAACGCTAGACTGCCAGCTTTTTATAGAGCCCTAGCAAGGAGGTAGTAACTCATCCATCCATACCTAAGTGAAGTAGACGGGGCTTCACTGGCTCTAGTCTTTACTGAGTTACTTGTCTTTGCAGTGTTGGCACATTCTGGGAATCAGAAGATGGATATCCTAATCCAGGACAAATCTCCTGATTTCACTAGTCACTCTTCTTTTATCCTGTAGAGTGGGACTCACCTCAGAAGTATTAAGGGCATAAATTGAACAGGTGACTTTTAAATGAAAAAAGCAACATTTGTCTGCAAAGTATTCCATTATCTTATGTTTTTAAATTCTAGTTACATACAGAACTTAACTGCAATCCACACACTTGAAAATAGCTACTTTCTGAGGATATGTTGGCTGCAGAAAAAGGGGCAGACATTCAGAAGGTGCTTCTAGGACACTATCCTGTTTCATTTTATGTACACCAGAGGTTCTTCAGGACAGGGACTATATTTTGATGCCCTTTAATGCAATCACCTTTCCAACTATGCCTTGTCATAAATCTCTGCTATTATAGACTTGTCATTCAGTTTGGTTCCTAGGATTCTTGGAGGCAGCATTTGCTGCAGGTAGTATTGCTGTGGATTAAGAATTTTTTATCTCAAGTATTTATTTTTTTCCTTATAATACGTTGTTTCTATGTCAAAATATGCCAATATTCTGTCAGGAGAATGTCACAAAGGTTGGAAATCCTGATTTTTCTCCCATTTATAACCATCTTTAAGGTCCCTTCCAACCCAAACCATTCTGTGATTCTACAATTCTATGATCTCATACCTCTTACATCTTCATTTGCCATCTCATTACCTCAATTCACTGTTTTCTACTTCTTCATCACAACAACATCTCCCAGTAATCCGCAATTATACCTGTCCATGAGCCTCCTTCCAAATAACCATGCAGTAAGTGGCATATATTTCTGATTTCCTTGATTTGACTTCAAAAGCAAAGTCTTTTCTGGACAAATTTGGCATCTCATCAGTTTCACCTTTTATCAGCTTTTCATCAGCAATTATGACTGTTGTAATGGAAATAAAGAGTGTTGAACGTGAGCTGGATAATACCCATGAGTTCCTATGTGTCATCTGAACAGTGGGCCACCTTATTGTGTCCTCTGCGGGGACTCTGGCAACCGAACCAAGAAGGGAAGTGTGGCTTGTCAAGGGAAAGGTTCCACAACAGAGGTTTAGTACCACTATAAACACAAACTCAGGTTTCCACTGCTCATGTTTCCTCTGCTTAATAAAAACAAAGCCTTATGAGGAAAAACCAGGATTTGCTGGCTTAGACTGTATTTTTCTGACAGTTTATAACCACTTAAGAAAAAATGATTAATCTTTTTAAGGGAATTTTCAATCTAGAGGGATTATAGTTGAAGAGACTGGGGGGGGAGGGGGTGCATCTCTGCAGCATCTCAGCTTTTCACCACAATATTTTTGTTGTTTAAAAAGGCAACAGCAACGATTTGAATGTGCCATTTGTTGCCATGACAAACAATCACAGACTCAAGTATAGAAATGGGAAATGGATATCAGTGATGGTCACCTCTGAGTTCCTGTAACCGCAGCCCGCTTCAATAACGGTTGATCTTTCCAACACAGGCAGCCTTGCTGCTTCATTTTCTTCCGGTATTATATACTCATATATCTTTAATGTGGAGTAAGAGCAACACAATCAATTATTTATTATGCAGCTGACAGCATGCAATGAAGACACAACAGACAACTATTCAATAATGCATTACTGTGCACTATGTATCTGTGTTGTGTACAACTACAAGACAATATGAAAGAGTCTTGCACTTAGCTTGACTTCACAGCCAAGAAAATTACATGCAATGGTCTGGTTCACTCTGCTGAAAGGCATTACTCTGTCCTAATGGCTTTATAGATTTGCATAATTTTAAAAGAGAAGAAAAAGTAGGTTTACCCTCAAGACGCATATGAGGCTCAATAAGCATATTCTACATGAATTGTAGGGAGACCAAAACAATTCCTCTGGTATCCTGTTGCCTTAAACCAGTCATTTTATTTTAGGGTTTGATTCTGTTACCATTACAAGGTTCAGCTGTAAAATATACATGCTCTGCAGCATAAAGCAAATTTCATTTGAATAAGCATGGCAGAATTAGGTCAATCTGGGTATGCTAATGAGTAGGACAATAGATTCTAAAGCAACATTTTAGAGAGAATATATTACTACAGAAATACTTTGCATCTCTTGCATCTCTATCCCTAAATACCGCATCCTGTAACACTGGTTCTGGAGGAAGATGGAACGTTCCTGACCGGGCTTGGTCTTTCTGTCCCTGCCCTCTGGTACCAGCGAGGAAGCACAAAGAGCAGTTCAAGAGAACAGCTGTAATATAAAGAAGACATTTTGCAAGATTTCCCACTCGAACACATGCAGCAGAGCTTGGTCAAAGAATTCCGGTCATCTAGTGCACCAAGGTAACAGGACAATACCATTAATCTCTTATTTTCTTGTTTTCATGCTCAAGTCTCATCCTATGCTACAACACACACACATGTATTTCCTTTGCCACCATTTCTGTTTTATGTTTGCCTATGCAGTGGTGGTATTGATTTGATATTGCAGCCTGTAGCACACATACCAATGTGCAGAGGACCTTCTACTGGGCAGTTATGCACATCAGTAGGGGTTAAACCTCACTAAAATACATGAACACGACAGCCACCTGTCTTTCAGCGTATGGCACAAGAAGGGCACCAAAGCTTCTGAACACAGATCTTGGTGCAGGGAGCATGGAAAAACACCATAGAAAGCAGGAAAGGACCTTCAGCATTCCTTGGGAAAGCTCTGATTATGGCCCTGAGATTACATGAGAGAGGGGGTTTAGAAGAAAAGAGCCACCTAGTTAACTCCTCCTCTGGTCAGGGAGAAGGGACATTGAATGATCTGCCAGAAGAAACACCTTCCTATCCCAATATCAATACTGCTTTAATAAAGGTGTGCTTTAATCATGAGCTGTTCCCAGATTAGGCATCCTTTAATTTTCAACTGTTTATACCTCCAGTATATGCCTCCATTTCCTTCTGAATAAAATCTGTGCTGAAATCTTAATTTACCAAAGTAACACTTTGGATTCCTTTAGCTTAAGCTAGCAACAGCCTAGTGACAAATTTACCTATCTGTCTCTAGCAAGGCATTGGATTAAGAGGCTATGCATACCCAGAAACAAGACATTTGAGCATGAAGAAGTATATTCTTAATGTGTTACCACTTAACACCAGTATGTTAAAACAGTATGTTAGCCTTTGGGGCTTCTGGAGCTGAAAAATAACGTTTCTCTCCACATCCCTTGTGAATGAATGCTCTTCCTCCCCCACAGGCCCCTGTTTACCCAGTTCTTTATCACATCCAACTTTCTTAACACATAGGATGGCTATACCTCCTTCACAGAGACAGTGTTTTACTTCAGTGTTTTACTGAAACTCATCTTGACAAACATAGCAATCCTCTGACATTGTGCAAAGGACTTAGCAACTTCTCTGTTCTTCAGTAAGAAGGAGAAAAACACTCTTGGAAAAAGAGACAGACACACATAAGATGGAGATGCTGTGCTCTCTCCATCTACATGGACAGACCATAGATTTCTAGGTAGCTAAAGACAGTTGAGATTAATTCCACCCAAAATGACTTGATCACAGTCAAGATTACTGAAAAAATGCAGTTTAAAGCCAAGCTGGTTTTGATTTGTTCACCAAACACCTTCCTGTGTATCGTGTTGCTTACGGGCCTGTGACTGCAGATCTACCTAGATCAACCTAGTCACTTACTGTACAGTAATGCACACAGTAAACATGCTATAGAAATAACAGAAGATAAAAGCCACTTCCAGTCTTTGAATGAACCCTGAGAAGGGTTTATTAACAAGTTGGTAACTCTCATTATATTGTCAGAAGTTCAGCCTACCATTAAGATCAGATAAACCCAGCATTTTGCTAAGCAGCCTGCATCATGTGCTGCAACACACCAGCGGAAGAATGTCTTATTCAGATACCACTATTCTTCAAGGATGTCTTTTTAAAAGATACATGAAATACACTCATCAAAGGAACCAATCTTTCTCTAGATGCACAGTTTGTTCTTCCCACCTACTAGGAATGCACCTGCGTTCACAAAAAAGGAGTACTTTTGCAGTATTGTTTTGAAAGTAAACAGTGTTCTATGTGCTCCAAGACAGACCCTAGCAGTGTCATAAATATCACTGTGCCTGTGAACTATGAGAGTATGTTCTGAAATAATACCAGCTATGAAATGCTTCTTTTGCTTTTTGTTCTTTTTTTTTTTTTTGCCACATTTGTTTCCTATTTTTGTTCATCATTCCTGGTGTTGCAGATTCTCATTGGTGTAAACTGGCACAGTTCCCCTGATGAAAGTACAAAAATATATGTAGCAGTTTAAGACCTGGATCACAATAATTTAAAACTCAGTTGAATGAGGCACTCGGGACTATTCTCCAGAACAGAATCCTGCAAGAATACAGAATACTATAGATTTGTGATCAGAGCAAAAAGCTGGATGCCAAAAAGAATGGGTTTTGCCACCAAACAGCTGTGTAAGTATAATTCACCTTCATTTTATTCCCTGTGAAATGATGGCTGTAGTTTTACCAAGGTCAGAAGGAGAGTCACTACCATATCCAGCAATAATATTATTAATTAATACACTTTGCCTTAGGTAGCATTCAGTAAGCCTTCAAAGTATCTTCAGAGCTGCAGTGGAAAGGAGCTATTAACAGTGCAGTTTGTTATTATAAATAGGTTTTTTCCATCTCTAAGTTTTGATCTCAGTGATCTTGTAAAGGAACTATGGAAAAAGTGGCAGCTGTTATCTTGACAGATGGGTTTCAGGCACTGCTCTGCTGGACATTAGACAGTCGTCTCTCTGGAGAACAATAGGAATTTCCAAGTGCCTGTATCTATTTTCATCTACTTAACAAGCCACTCATGTCTTGGACCAGTAAAAGGAAGAAGCAAGGAGAATGCAAAATAAACGTTTTAGGGGAAACAACTCAGAGCAGGAGGTGAGAATCAGGTGATATCACCTATTTGGTGACTTCCCCTTGAGTTTTACTGAAGTGACAGACAGAAAAAAGATTTGGAAGTTTCTTATAGAGGCAATGGAGGCAAACAGCCACTTCTAGAAGGTGAGATACAGAAAGCCTGTGCACTATGTACAGCCCATAGGCAGCTAGCAGGACATGGCCAGTACAAGGATGCACCTCAGTTTTCAGCTCTTCCAAGAATTTTGCATCATCACCCACTCTGGATGTAGAGCTTTGAATCTGATTTTAAAGACAGACGCAAGAAAGTCTCATCCTTTTTAAAGGGTAGTTGGTAGAGAGGGTGCTGCTATTCACCTTTCCTATGATGAGCACTCACCAAGAGCACTCCAAGTTCAACTCCACCTCAAGCCTGAATTTAAACCCACGTCCTTCACCTTTTCTGATGGTATCCTCATCATTGGACAAACAAACACACAGTGGGATTGCCCTCTGTGCTCCCCGCTTCAATCTGTATAGTAGCTGGAAATGGAGAATGATGAAGTTAGGAGAAAACTAAGAAAGCAGTAATCAGGGAGGTCAGTGGGATCGGCAGAGACCTGGATCCCAGTCCCTGGTCCCGGGACTCATTACATCAGCTGTGCCTCATGTTGTATAGGGTTTGTTCCTGCATTATTCTCATTTACTTTAGTAGGAGCTTGAGGACGGACTGCACAGACTATAATGTTTTTCCAAAAGAAAAAGTATTTTCACAATCAGGACTGCTGGAAACAAAAGACATTGTAAATTAAGCCAGTTTAGTTACTACAAACAGAAATAGTAAGTCCATAGACACAAGCAACGAATATAAACACTGACAAAAACACAAAAGAAAATAGCACACAGAGTGTAAAGCAACACAAGTTGAGAGCAGAGCGAACAGTGAAGCATCACATAAACAAATGTATTATTACACCAGCAATGGAAAGCTGGAAGATTTTGGACTGTGCTGTGAAATGTGTGCTATTATCAGCTGTGAAAGCAAAGACAGATGTGGTGAATAGACCACATGATTCTCAGGAATTGCTGTAGACCAGACAGCTCTCTGTCACAGGTCACATGATCTTTTATCATCCTAGCAAGTGTAACTGAAAAAGTAGCATCCTATATGAGTAACTTACTACATGTAGTCAGTGAAAAGATGTTCCTAACAATCAAAAGGCAAAACCATACAAATCACAGTAACAAAGGATGTTTTTCTGCAGAAGAATAACGGATGTCCTGCTCAATTTTGTCCAAAACTCCAAAGAGAATGTAGCTTAGGGTTGACTGGAATGAAATATTTGGGTTTAGAAAATGAAAAAAAAAGGAAAAGCCTTATGTTCATCTGTAATGTTTCATTCTAGTGAGCATACATTGCTTTGTTTTCAGATTACTGCTAGGTACTATTTAAATTCAGCTTTGATGAGGCCTACAGAGTTCTTGCACATCACCACCTTTCCAATTATCTAATACCAGATATTGTTTAGCTACATCCAAGCTAAAAGAGACCGAAGCTATTAAGGAGAAAACATAAAAGGAAAAATAGAAAAGCTAAAATGCATAAGGAGCATGCTGAAAGGGAGGCATATCAGATAAAATGCAAGTGTCCAGATAGCCAAACCAGACAAAAGAAAGGCAGAACTGACCTAAAATGTACATCAAAGAAGCTGAGATTTATGTGAGAGGGATAGAGTTATCTGGTCTAAAATAATCATTCACCCAGACACTCAGAGGTATTCTGCATCACTGTTAAAAATAACTGAACAGATATTCCCTGACCAGGTAACATGGCTTACTCTGTAATCTGTAATAAGTAATCTTACAGAACACGTAAAAGCTCAGTTCCTTTAGGCGGCTGCTTCCATCTTCCCACTTTGCACAGCAAAGAGAAAGATTTGTGGGAGTTAATTTATCTTAATTTTGTCTGCCATTTCAATGCTTAAACATGTGTGTGCAGATTTCTTGGCTGTCCGCATAGGGAGTTTCAATGATCCCGCTCACAGGGCAGAAATCACCCAGGCTACTGAGTCTTTGGAAATCGTTCATCAGAATTGTTAAGTATTCTGCTTGTTCGTGTTACCAAACAGTTGTCAGGGAAAAAAAAAGGAAATAAAATAGAAGGTTACATCAAAACAATGAACATAAGCAATCTAAGCTTCAAATAAAAACTCCTGCTGATTCGACTCCAATCTGACATGGGCACAAATCTCTCTCCTCAGAAAACAAGTTTATTTGTGGCCTGTTTTGAGAAAAACGATGCAGAGAAGTTACATTTTGTCATGTGTCTAATCTGTGTTCCCCAACACAAGTATCTGTGAGCTTCTGCCTGCTCATGTGACCGAAGATTGCTAGGACACAATCAGGCATGTTTAAGCCATGCCTTCATTTTAACAGGAACAAACCACATGTCCTGCATCTCAGTTTGCATCTCACATGTTCCACATAGGCTGTGGTTTCAGGCAGTATCCTGCACCATATATTGCACATAGCACTATATATATGCAATATATTGCATTCCTCTTTTGTCTATTATTCTTCTTTTGTCTAACCATATTATAACCACCTAGCACAATAAACATCAATGTCTAGTAAAACCACTATTTTCACTAAATCCACCAACTATTTTTGGCATCATTTTATGGCTTTCAACTTACTGATGTGCCCTGACAACAGGACACTTTGAGCCCAACACAACGACATGGACCTGTTGGAGCAAGTCCAGAGGAGGCCATGGAGATGCTCAGAGGGCAGGAGCACCTCTGCTATGGAGACAGGCTGAAAGAGCTGGGCTTGTTCAACCTGGAGAAGGCTGAGTTTGGGTTGGAAGGGACCTTAAAACTCATCTAGTTCCAACCCCCTGCCACGGGCAGGGATGCCTTCCACTAGACCAGATTGCTCCAAGCCCTGTCCAACCTGGCCTTGAGCACTTCCAGGGATGGGGCAGACACAGCTTCTCTGGGCAACCTATCCCAGTGACTCACCACCTTCACAGTAAAGGGTTTCTTCCTTATATCTAATCTAAATCTCCCTTCTTTCAGCTTAAAGCCATTCCCCCTTGTCCTATCCTGAACATCAGCCTGAACAGTTGGTGAAGGGGAGATATCTAAGGCTATCATACTGTTTAGTGGATCAAAAGTCTAAGCCAGCCATAATGATTCTGGTAATTCAATTCTTGATGGATGCATATTTCAGTGATTTTTGTGCGCTTTCCCCTTTCAAGTCAAAACATCATCTGCCCTGCCTGTGCACTGTGTGCTCTAGTGTTTACCTTCTAGCAAGAGGATTATATACTGTCTTCCGTTCTTATGGAACTCCACTTTTCTACTTCTTGTTCACGGCCTTCTTAGAGAAGCAGTCACATGTTTCAAAGCCCAGTATGGTTGGTATTTAGCAGCCAATTCTCCAGGCAAAAAAACCTCATATATATTTTGCACAGCTTGAAAATAAACCAGTGAGCCCATTTGTGATCTGCTCTTAGGGTGAACACAACGTGAACAGCCTTTTTTGCAAAGATCTGAGCACCTGAGTCTGGAGATTATGACGCCAGACTCTTAGACAGCAGATCTCAAATTAACATTCTGCTAAGCAGTTTCAGAAGTACATCTTTCATCAGTGCCTTCCCAAAGCTTCAACAGAAAGTAGTATGATTTAAAAACAAAAATGGGATTTATAAACCAGCTGCATTTGGATTGCAACATTGTGTTAACCAAAAAAGTCATGTTTGGAGCAAATATAACAGCTTGCTTCTGTTGAGGTGTAATATTTTTGCTACTTCTGTTACGCCAGATTATGTGCCTTAATACAGGCACAGTGCACCTTGCAAGGAGCCAGAACTCAGAGAGTGTTTAGCTGCATCTTGTTGAATGGAACCGCCTTATAGGACCATGAAACCTAAATATTGGTGCATTGCAGACTGTCATTTTTAGCTGCTGCAATACCTCATCTTGTTTTGGTGCCTACTGCCAGATGACATCATCATGTAGGAACTTCTTCAGCGGAGCAGCCAAAGCTGCTGCTCCCAGGAGATTGTTGATTAGAAATCCAACAGTCCCATATTTTCTTTCATGTTTTTCAGTCTTCCTGCTGCAAGTAAGACTGGAAGGATGGGAAGGAAGAGGAAATTGGAGAATCATATCAGCAAGATCGCAGGTGGCCCTGGGGAAGGCACTGATGCAGATACCATTGTAGTACAGCTGGATCATACGTACACCCGATGAGCACACAAGCAGTATCAGTTCTTCAGACCTGGTGCATGCATGGATACTTACAATTCTATTCTCTCGCATTAGCTTGAGCTGTGTGACAGGCTCTCTGTCTAGTGATCTAATAACAGTTGGAGGCCAAGCCCTAGCAGTGAAAACAAATACCCAAACTAAACAACAACAACAAAAAAACCCAAATAAAAATAAAACCAACAGAAAGATCTTGTTAGCCATGCTGCAACGATGATTGCTGCTACAAATGCTTCACAGGCGAAGAGCCTGGCATCAGCCTGCCATGTAACACAGACTGCAGGTCCAGGCTGCATGTCTGAATATCTTTGTCTTGGCCTCCACATCAAGTTTCAATTTTAGAGATAGAACCATGGAATGGTTTGGGTGGGAAAGGACCTTAAGATCATTCAGTTCCATCCTCCCTGCCACAGGTGGGGACACCTTCCATCAGACCAGGCTGCTCCAAGCCCCGTCCAACCTGGCCTTGAACACTGCTGGGGATGGAGCATTCTTTCTCTGGGTAAGATCCAAGACCTGTGTTGACTCTTGGTATTGCTTAATAAAGAGGGGAAGCCAATTTAAACTACAGATTTTTGTCTTTTTTTTTTGTTTTCAGATGACCTAATGCTTTGCACAGCTATAAAAACGATACTGATTTTTACATGTGACATGAAGTGAACAGTGAGCATTTCTAGCTATAGGACGACATATGTTTTTATTCTAAGGCAGACAGACTCTGTCCCAGTGACAGGGAAACATGTTATCTGATCTCTAATTTGTTTAACAGTCCCTAAGAACCTTTTTAGGCTGGTGCTCAGATATGATCTTTAATTCTGTCTTTGTGGTGACAGTGCTACCAGACTAAGTGCATTGGCCACGTCTCAGTTTGGTTGCTTACATCTCAATCATTTAAGCTCTCAGAAGAGAACACATATCAGTGTCGCCTGTATTTTTAAGGTTACGAGAGCATCTATCCCTTGTTCCGATCTCATTCAGAGCAACTTTGACATCCTGCTTGCTCTGCTAAAGTGCTAAAGAATGCAAAGCAGGAGTACTACCTTTTTATCTGCTTCAGAGGCCTTCGTGGAGATTAGGAAGTGTTGCTCTGATCTCTCCCACCTTGCTATCTGGACACAAAAGTTCTATGCCACCTTGCTATCTGGATGCAGAAGGTCAGATTGTAAGCTGCTCTGTACCAGTTGAACCTCTAAAAGGTCAATAGAGCAATGCTAGCTTGTCCCAGACAAGGAGTAATTCTCACTGAGCCATTCCAGAGATATGAGTGAGACTTGGGCAGGGCTCTTCCCACCACATACTCTCCTATAAGCATTTTCCACTCTCCTACACAATTCTCCTGGCTCCCTAGGTATTTTGTTCAATTTCTTGCTTTTTTTTTTTGTTCTTACTTGCTGTATTTAAAGACAATTTTCCTTCCTGGAAGCCAGAAAATTAACATATTCTAATCCTTGCACCACAAAGGTTTTCTAACATGGAATTACACTACTGGACCCAGGACTAATAAACCTTGGTGGGATCACAAAAGATACAGTGAGAATATTTACCCCAAGCTTCTTACTCTTTACAGTGATAAACAGCACACTTTGATCCAAACTGTTTCTTCATTTGTCTTTGCATCAAGAGCCTTCTAAGAGGGTAGGAAGGAGAAATAATATAACCTCCTGCAGCGTTCTTGCATACACACTTTGAAAAGACTGGAACTCAAGAGAGGTCTTTGTGGCTTAATTTGTGTGAAGAAAAAGAACAGAAAGACCTGTGTATGAGACACGACAATAGTGAGGTTTCAACACTTTTCACTGCAAAAGCAGAACATCTGATTAGTCAGGGGCTGTAAGAATAGAGGGGGATTTTGTGCAAAATTCCCTATCATAAAAGCCACTGTGCTGGCTGAGCACGGAATAAAACGAACACGTTTCATTACCTTAAGATAATTATTTTTCTAAATACTTTTTTTATGTTCACACAATTTCAAAGCAAAGTGAGCCAGGTTTAGTTTGGCTGTTTTACTGCTTTGGTGTGACTTTGCTAAAAATAGACAAATCAAACCAGAGCTCCCTACTCAAGTCTGACCCTATATTAATAGAAATATGCATGACCCCGAGACACTCCTAAGTTAAAGAGTCTGAGTCAGGACAGACTCCCTGACTCACCCAAATTGTATCTCTCATTTTGGGTAACTTGGAAATAACGCAGATGTCACAGAAGGGCAGCAAGCGATACTTGTATTAACACCTTCATTTTGAGAAATTTGGTGTGCCTGCTACAGGCAGCTAGAAGGAAGGAGGCAAAAAATAAATAAATCAAATTTGGGCTTGTATAGAGAGGCAGCCATCCTCCCGTATGAGCGAGGAAAGTGCCAAGGAACAAATTGGATACTGTGTACCAAAGGAAGAAGAACCCTCTATCCTGCTGTTTACTTGCATGGGCATATGCTAGTAAATGTGTATGCCTTGGGGAAGTGCCAACCTACCCCTAGGAAATTCTGGCCCATCTTGAAGAGAGTCACCATTTACTACTGAAAAAAACGAATTAGCAGGGGCAGTAAGAGGCTAAGATGATCGGGTTTAACTTTCCCTGCCCCAAAGCCAGGCATGCAAGCAAAGGCTTAGGAGAACTTTCTTCTGATGCCTCTGTGCCAACAATAGATGTGGACAGGACAAATATTTACAGACCTAAAGTGGAGGGAGACTAAATGGGGGAGCCAGACTCTGCCTGAAGTGCTTATTATAACGATTAGCCAGTGGCGGCTCTACAGCCCTGCAGTGACTGCTGCCCGCAGCCGCAGACAGGATGGAATGACTCAACCATGGTGCCGCCAGCACAAGATGTCTTTTCACACATGCTGTACCATGCCGTCCTCCCTTTCCCTGGGGTGTATTAACAGCAGTGCAGTCATACTGTACATACTGCAGTAAAACCACCTCTCTCTCAAGTGAGCACAGGCAAGGCTGCCGGTGGGCTAAAACATGTTCAAAACTAACAAAACACTCTTGGGAGACCTGGAGGAGGTGTTCACTCCTGTGCTCCATGCCCTGAATGCTCTCCTTCTCCCCGAGCATCTCTCTGAGGCCGCCTCCCTCTATAAGCAACTCTCCTCAACACCCAAACAGGTCTTAACATTATAGAAAAATGAGTTATTAAATGGATGATTTGGCTGAGAAATGTCTCTTACTTTTTCTACCTTTGAAAACAGAAAATAAATATAATAGTAATATATATGTATGTATCTGACTGTGTCTCTTCCTCCTCTGTTCTTTGTTGTTCACCTTCCTTAGCTGTCTGGGAATGAGAGTTTCTCTTAATCTATTTTTTGCACAGTTAAGCACAGTGGAGCTCTTGAATGATGCTATGATACAAACATAATCAAATTCTCTTTTCTCTGTTCCTGGAAACAACGCTGATGCTATAAAAAACCATAATGGTAGGAACATCTATAGCAGCGGGGACACGTTTAAGAGCCGAACTTTGTCCAAAAGCACCTGAACTGAAAGCAGCCAAAGGATCATTAAAATGGTTGTTGAGTTGTGATAAGTAGCTAGCTCATTCCTTACTTTTCCAGAGCTGAACTTGTCACTCCACCCTTAAAATTGCTGTGGATGAATTCAATCTGAAGGTCTCCTCAGCTTTGCCTTCCTGAATATTTATGTCTGAAGCCCAAAAGGTGCCACTGGTTGATCACTGCATCTTTAGCAAAAGGGACCTTGAAATGAATAGCCAAATCCTGTAGCATCTGATTACAGGCGTTTAATTGCATTATTCTCAACCATTTAAAAGGCAATTATTACCCTCCTTCCTACACACCCATGCTCACCAGAATAACTGGAAACAGTCAGAGATGCACAGAAAAATACAGCATTTTTCTGAAAAAGCAGTTACATAATAAAGTATTAAACAAGCTTTTCAGTGGGAGGTTAAATAACGAAGCATCTCCTGTTTCTCAGCCACCTTGAGCTTTAATATAGGAGTCCTGATGTCCAACGCATGCAAATGAATGATTTTCTATTTACCTTTTCTCCTAAGAAAATAGATCAGTAACATACCCCCCCCAAATGTCACAAACTGCAGCAATGTGCAGCTTTCAAGAGGGAGAGGAATATTCTTCCTACATAGCCCTAAGCTGACCCATAAAGCATGCACAGCTCTGTCCCCTCCTAGGTAAAATACTGTATCTTGTGTGACTCTCACGTCACACTGCAGACTACCAGGAGGGTGTTCCTTGCGACTACTCTGCAGTGACCATTTAATTCCTTGCTTTCTCTCCTTCTGGCCCTGTCACGGTTTAAGCCCAGCTGGCCTCTAAGTACTATATGCCAGAATTAGATGGGCATGTTCTGACCATCTGCAGAAGCTAAATCATGCACTGGACATTCGTGTCATCAGGCTCTCAGTCTGCCCAAAGTAGGAGTAAATAAAAGAAGCAATAACCTGCCCAGTGAGCCAGTAGCAAGCTCTGTGGTTGGCTCCAGAGCTGCACTTAGATTTGCAAGTCGAGCAAATGCTCTGATACACAGCCTGAATGCGGCTCCATGAGCAGTTTACGTGGTGCCATCAGGAAGCAGCTCCCAAACCCTGCATGTGTGTGTGCCACAGCCAAGACAAACATAATCATTCTCAGTCTAATCCTAAACCGTCTCATTCTTTTCCTTCTGTTTGGAGCTCTGTTTCTGTTCCCCAGTCAGAAATCTCTAAGCAGGAGCAGACCTCTCTGATCCCAGCTGGGGTCTGAGCCAACATGGATTATCGTCAGTGGAGAGCTACAAAATCATGGCTGGGGCACGCCGAGGTCATGGATGTTTCCTCAGCTGAAATTGCTCGCTCGCTCACTCTCCTTTGTAGCCGTGTATCTTCGACCTAACTTTCCAGCATGGAGAGCTGGCTACGCTTTGAGACTATGGGTATTTCCAGTTGCATGCTGGGGTCATCCAAAGGCTGCCCTGTGGATCAGACTTACTCTATATTCAGACAGTGAAACTAGAAGCACAGCCCAAGGGACCTTGCGTCTCAGCCTGTCTGTCAGTTTCATATTCTGCCAGGCACCTCGGTGCACGCAAACGGGCAGTGTGCAGAGCGCCTGCAGGGCAAGGCTGTGATCAGAACTGGTGGCTCACACAACCATCCCGCTCCCAGCCCTTGTCAGCTGTAATGTAGACATGGCCTGGGGTGGTGTTCGAGAGTGAGAACGTGCTTGTCTCCAACACAGCAGATCCTCTTCAGCTGGAAGCTGAATGTGCCATGTCTCCCAAGCCTGTGAATAACACGCATATACATAATAGAAGGCAGTCAAAATCTTTATTAAATAAACTATTAAGTACTTAAAATTGCAAGCCAAATGGGACCAATCTTCATTTAATGTGGCCAGAAATGCTTAATATTCTCCTGTCTGCCTGATTCATAACACTGAAAGCCCAGTAAAAGCCAAGAAACATTTGGTGCCTGCTACAGAGCAGCACACACAATCTTCTTTTAACTGCAAATGTATACAATACACAGTATTAACCAGGCTAAACATGTCGCACCTGTCAAGATAGCTGGAATGTAACATCTGGTCTCACACATACTTTCTATCATAAAAATGTTGGTTTAAGACAGACATTTCTCTCAATACCTCTGCAATGCTTGCGTCATATATATCAACACATCCACGCCAGAAAAACACAATGTTAGCTACAATGGCACAGGTTTTGCATACAAACACAGCATAAAAGGCAGCTATTTGAAGATAAGTAGGTGTCTAAAGATGCACTAGTCATACTGCGGACATCTCAAGTGCACCTGGACATCTAACTCCTTTGATTTCAACTAAATTCTTTTAAAAACTTCAACTCTAAGTAGTTTCTTAAGTTTTCCCCAGACATCAAGAGTAGCTATCATGAAGTTACAGTAATTACAGTAATCACTTCAAGGCCTAAACATCTCATTTAAGAAGTTCAACTTCCTAAGCTGCAATGCTGTGTGAAAACATTGTGACATTTATCACCTAAAAAATCCCAAATGGACAGGCAAGAACACTGCAAAGTTTACCAAGTCCACACAGTACAAAACATGTATTTTTACTATCTGCTATGAAGAACACACACTGCAACACAGCAGGCAGCCATAATTCTGATCTGATGGTATCAGAAGTATTGTTCTTCTCAAATTTGGTGCATAGATATTGCAAGAAATACCGGCTAGTGGGAAATATCAGTTAATATGTATATTAATAAAGCATTACTCATTATCCATGCTTACATTTTGATGGAGCATTCATAAATACTAATTCTGAGTTAGCTTTGACCTGGCAATTCCCATGGAACAGACTGAGGCCCTACTTGGCTGAACTTACTCAAAAGGCACATCTGTCGTTTTAAACTTAAATTTATTTCTGCCCTTGTCAACCTGCTATCTCATTATCTCACTATTCACTGACAAAAGAAATGATGAATCATGAGCATTGGGGTACAGGGAACCAAATACACTCAATAAAATTAACCTCATTATGTCAGTTGTGCATAGCATGATGAAACCCTCCCGTGGGACCTCTAGGGGTTACTCTAACACAAGTAAAGAAAAGCTGCATTATGTTGCAAATAATGATGAATATATACTTCAGTAATAAAATTCATCTCCTGACTGCTGCACAGCAGAATCAGGGCTACAGGTGGATATGCATGAGAGTTATTGCTGTGGGACATTAAGAGAAGAGAGGGGAGGGGAAGAGAGAGGAAGGAAAGGGAAGGGAAGAAAGAGGAAAAGAGGGGAAATTTTGATGTCTTTCACAAAGATTTTTGTTGTGTACTTGGTTTGATCTCTAGGTCTAGAAAATAAACAGAGTAGGTATCATTATCTACTTAAACAGAACAAAACTATCACAAAATCAAGTTAAACATCCTATACCCAAACCATCTATGGGATGATGCTGTATTTTACCAAAATATAGGCTGTGAGGCTATCCATGCCTCTACTATTTCTTGTAATGTCTATGACGCAAGCCTACATTGGGAAAGATGTCAAGGTGCTCACTATCACCATGCCCAGACTGAACCATTTCCACTGCCCAACGATGTGCAGCCAATCCCAGGCTCCTGGTGTGTCCACGCAGCCCCCAGCCGCACTGTGGTTGCATCTACCTCTGCCTGCACCTTTCAGTGTAGTCATAGCACAGGTCCTCCAGCAGCCTCAGGATTTGTCTCCAAAACACGCAACACAAGTCCAGTGTTAGCTGGACTTCAAACTCAAGGTGAACCTCTGTGTTAAACACCCGTCATATTTTTAGGTGGGATCCTTTTATTTTACAGCCACTCTCTAGAGGAGGATTTTCCCATGTTCTTTCCAGGGTGGCTATTTTTATTTTTCCCATACACAGATGTCCTTGAGGTGTGCTTAAAGCACAAACTGTGAACGCTGTTTGCCAGCGCAGGGTTTTCCTGTAACGCGATACAGTTCTGATGCATGCACAACACAGAGCCACACAACTGCACACCCTGTGTGAGCAAGCAGCAGAATCAGAGTCAAGCAGTCCTGTGGTAAAACAAGGCAGAGCTGAAGGTCGGACAGGGCTTCAAATGGCCAATGTTAGCTCCTGGAGAAAACTGCTGTGGAAACTTGCTTTGCCTGTGCTAAACTGAGAAGGCAGGGCTTTCCAGAATACTCTGTCAAATAGTTTTTAGAGGGATGTCCATTAAATGTGATGCAATGACTGCAAGAGGAGTTATGCAAACAGCATTTGTTACCCTGAACAGCACGCTGGCTTGTCAATCTTCCTGAGCTGCAAATATTTCAGTGCACTGCAGATCACGATGGAAAGCCTCCCTTCTCGCAGATCCTGCTGTCTTCTGCTAGGGGTTTCTAATACTCACCTATTTTTATAGAAAGAGCCATTACAACTATCTGGTCAGATTCACAGCACTGGTCAAAGGTTTCTGCCCAGTAATCCCCACATCAAAGACATATCTTGAAGTCAAATATCCATCTGTTTCAATGCAACTGTTTTGGTTTTCATATACAATAAGCATTATCTAATAAAACTTGTATCAGCCAAAGCGGTATGAAAACATAATTAAGGCCTCTGGCTAAGTATGGAAAATGATTTTGAGTGAAACATGATATTACGTTCCATAATTGATTAGTTATTTTATTAATCACATTTTAATGTGCTCCAATTATTTTTTAGAGAAGTGACCAATTCTAAGGATGCTTAATGCAAGCTGGTAAATCAGAATGCAAGTGGATATAAATGGTCCCAAAGCTCTGTACCAGCTCATTTTTCATGTTATGAAGCATCTCCGATAAAATGCTCACTGTCACCTAATGTCAGTGAATTCCACCCATGGCAGAGCATTTATTTGACCATCATAACCCCAAACAGTTGAAAAAGCAGGTAACACTTTGATCAACACCATTTTGTAGTTTTCATTTGTATCTATACAGGAAAACGTACCAAAGATATGGACACACACACAAAAAGACAGAAATGCAGAAAAAGAAAAATTGACATGATTAAACCTGCGGAAACAAATGAGTTCAAGTTCAAATGTTGGTATGTGAAGAATCACAGTAACTGCCAGCTCAACCCTAAAAGCTATGAATCTAGGAAAGACCTGAAGCATTCAGGACTAATCTACATTAGGAAAAGACCACTGAAGGAGAATGCAACCAACGCTTCCAAAATACATGACAAAACTCTTAATTAATGCACCTGTACGCCAGAAGTGATCTTTGCCATTTCTTCATCTTAATTCCTACTTTTCATCTTAATTCCTGCTTTAATGCAGGCTGTGGGATTTTCACTAGATAATTCCTGGTTGAATTAGAGCTGATTTAAAGATTTCCCAGAGCAGATGAACTGACTGCAATTATTGATTGGTGTTCACTTATAAATCAGTATTTCCAGTCCAAACGTAATCCCTATTTTAAGGTGAACTTGTAAATACTCACTTTCCAGCTATGATCTCTTAATGTATCTTGGTCCCATCAATTTTTTGTTCCCCATATAAGGAGCAAAACATCCCTTAACCTCTTCTGAATAAATTCAGCATTTTATGTTCAGGAAGGTTTCCCAGCACTTCTACCACTCATATCTCTTTCCAGCACTGTAGACTACAAAACTGAGCACACTATGTTTTACACAGCCATAGGCCTCTGGACCTCCTCCTTTTCATCAGTGCTCCTGTTCATATATTCATGGGCTGCAGTCAGCATTTTGGCGAAAAGACAGCCCTGGAGCTTGTGTTCAGTTGATGGTCAACCATGGCTCCCCAAGCCTTTTTCAATGTCACTGTTTTGCACAACAAAGTCCTCTTACCTGTAAGCACTGGCTTCATTCTTTCTTCTTCCATATAGGACTTTGTAAAGGGTTTTATAGAAATTGAAATGTATTACTGACTTGTGACCATTTTACATAGTAATCCCTATTACACTGTATCAATGACCCATGGAATAAGACCCTTTATTTAGGATATATTTGTTAATTTATATCAGCTTGATATCTTTTGCCAATGATAAAATGTCACTTACAGTGGGACTAACACCAGTCCATTTTAAGGCCTACTGGAAAGTCCTTTACTCAAAAAGCCAATTTTATATCCACTGGCATGTTTGGTTTTCATCTTTTTTAGTTTCTTATTCAAAGTATCATGAATTCCTTGCAGAAGACCTTGTGATCCTCTGGAAACATTGTCCAGTCATCTGTATAGCTACTCCTGGAGAGACAGCTTGACAACATTTGTTATCCATAATCCCAAAATTGCCTATCAGTGTTTAAGAGGCATTTGGACAATGCCCTTAATAACATGCTTTAACTCTTGGTCAGCCCTGATGTGGTCAGAGTTGGAAGAGATGCCCATTGTAGGTCCATTCCAGTTGAAATAGTCTAGTGTATTTCTAGCTTATTCCATTCTATTCTATCCTGAATCAGAATTTTGCCACTATTACTGATCAAAAACACTGATGAGAAAGACCAGCTGAACAAGGTACGATAAAACATAATACATTTCAGAACTCCAGTACTGAGACAAAACAAGAATTGGAATTTATTTTAAAATGTTTTAAATACTGAAAAAAACACGCTTCCTTTGACCTGAAGTTTTTAACATTATGATCTAAGGTCTTTATACTTCACAAGTATGCAAACATACACACACCTGTATTAGAGATGTCTCATTCAAGAAAATCTAAGAGCAGGAAAACAAGTGGTAAAAATCCACACTAATGAACCTTAAATATATATGATCCCATATTTAAGCTAATACAATATTCCATGGTATAAGAGACACGCCACAGTTACAGAAACATTAAATCCATATCCTAACTAGTTTTAAAGTTGTCTCCCTCACTCTTTGGCAAACAGTGTGAGAAGACCATGCATGAGTTGTGGCTTCTCACTATAAAAAGTTCCTAAGTATCTTCCTTACATGCATGGGCAGTCGTTGAGTCCACCCTCACTTGGATCAGCATTTCTAAGCATTTCTAAATTAGCAAACACTGCTTCATGAGGAGCAGTAAAAAAAAAGGCTCAGCAAAACAGGTTCTTGACTTGTAAACCCAAAAGCCATGAATCTTTAGTGGGGTGAAAAAGACAGGCAGATAATCTTGTGTAGCATTGCCACTATTTCAGGGTATGGTGGGGGGGTCTTTAAATACATCACCCTGGTAGGAGTTGTCATGTCCACATTGTTACCATTCCTTGATCACGAACAAATGAGGTTCTGGCGAATCCTGCTCAGTGACAGGTTTATGCAAGTCATGTTCAGAAGTTACCTTGGCTAGAGACATTGATTTATTTTCTGATAAGAAGCTAATTATAAAGGCTTGAATTGGCAGTTGCTCAGGAGAAGGTCAGCAGTACTTCCTTTAAACAAAGTCATGTCCATATGAATAACAATAATTCTTTCTCCACGTAGAGACACCTTGTCTGCCTATTCAAGGTAAAACGCTCCCGTGAATCATAATCTCAGACCTGACACGTGCTGCAGTCATGTATTCTTTTGGGAGCATTAAAACTCGTTCTGCTTCATCTCTGAGGAAGCAATCAGAAAAACAAGTTTAATCATTTAACGTACCGCTAGCACGTGCTTAGAGGCTGCATGACAAGTTAACACTGAAAACTAACACAACCTGCATATGGCTAAACAAACAGACTAGAAAATTTTTCTAGGAGTCTATTACAACTTATGGAGATAGTAATGAAAAACTAGAAGAAGGGTGCTCCTACATATAGTAAAAGAGTAGCAGGAGGTGCAGTGGAAGGGCACATTGAGGACATTCACTCATTCATTCATTCATGCATGAGTGGTGCTGCCAGAGTATGTTCGGTTTCTCACAAATGGCAGGCTCCTTGACACCAAATCCAGAGAACACTTCACATTTGTCTGGCTTTTATCAGCTGACACCTTCTTGGCCTGTATTTTACATCAGCTTCTGAATGGAAAAAGAAGAGCTAAGATAACTATTGCCCTAGTACCCCCCACTTTTTCAACACAGCTACTTGTCCAAAAACATACAGAGGTGTTCAAAATCTAAAGTAAGTGTGGTAAGCACTGAAGGCTGGAAGCTATTCTTATCTCACTGCCCTCTATAAACACAATGGCTAACCATGTCCCTTACTGCCTAATACAGCTGTCATCATTTAAATGCTTTGTAGTCTGCAAACGTGCCATCACTACGGTGACAGACTAAATAATAGAAGGATTACAGGTTGCATAACTCCATTACAGTATGAAGGAGTGTGCTGGTCAGTCAGTGATTCTTCTCACATTCATGCAGGGAAAAATCCCAGACCAAGACTTCATTGCTGTTTTTCTACAAGGCAAATAATTTTTCAGCTCTCCATCACCTCTGGCAATCTGTGTTTATAGCTGCAAGCTCTCTCAGGTCCAGCCTGCTTTGTTTGAAGGTGCCATCCAGGGGGACCTTGACACACTTGAGAGGTGGGCCAATGCCAATCTCATGAAATTCAACAAGGCCAAGTGCAAGGTCCTACACCTGGGTCGGAGCAATCCCAAGCACAGCTGCAGGTTGGGCAGAGAAGAGATTCAGAGCAGCCCTGCAGAGAAGGACTTGGAGGTGTTGGTTGATGAGAAAATGAACATGAGCCGG
>JANHGB010055898.1:0-14627 GCA_026283785.1 Coracopsis vasa
CGGATTTGCCTATCCCACATTGGCCTTTTTAGTCATCAGCGCGCTTGTAGTAAGCATGGGTAAAGCCCTTCCCAAAAATCTTCGTTCGCGAAGTCAAGCCATCATCATTTCTTCATGTAGAAAAAGCAGGATCCAAAAGCAGCAGTACTCTTTTTCCCTGGAAGAGTTCCCCAGATAATTTTTGTTTTGAATGGCCAAACTTTTCCAAACATTTTGCTGAGCAAACACCAAATTTGAATGGAACTTACTGGAGAAGCGGTTTGGTTCAAAGCATCTCCCAGGAAAGGATGCATTTGTACAAACTAAATAGCATGACAGAGGGAATTCAGTTCTTGTGAGATGCTGTAATAGTTATTTTCCAATATGGGGAGAAACATAGAAACATTATGTCTATTAGTTTATAAACAATACATTTGCCCTCTCCAGGACAGGAAACGAAAAGAGCGTACAATGGATATTTTTTGTATTACTGTGATTAGGATATTTGTCTTAATAAAACAGGCATGCAACTGAGATATTTTGACTCTGGTACTTGTTTAAATAAAGACTGTCCTCACCTTTGTGTGCAAAAGCTATTTTCACAGCAAAATAAAATGGCCTACAAATAAAAACCAAGATCTATGTACCCTGAGAGTAATAAAACATGTATTGTGATGTGATGAACAATGGTTTTTTCTTCTGCACATGCTGACCTATTCATATGACTATAAGTGCTTGTAAATCCCGTGTGATAGTTGAAAATTTGCCAACCACACAGCTTACTTATTATAAACCAATAGATAAAAATAACTAAACAGACTGTTATTTGCCATCTCTTTTTTATGCAAGCCAAATTGTACGATATTTTAAGAACAGGAGGTTTATTTTGGTCTACTTAGAAATTAATACAAAGATGCAGAAACTCATGCTTCTAGAGCAGTGCATAAGGAACACAACAATAATATATATTTTTGCATATGATTTTGAGAAAGGAAGATGCAAACTGTAGTGAAACGAATCTTTCTTTAGCCTGATGTAGAGCTGCTTGGATTTGAAATATTTGTAGCGCCCTGTCTGATGTAAAGAGGAAAAATGGTCTAGCTGAGGGGTGGGTTTTTAATGCTTTAGGGATATAAAGCTATTCAGATTGCTTAAAAAGCTCATCTCCTGTTTTTCTAATATAGATATAATAATTAGAAATGACAGTATGCCTCTCCTTAAAAGCAAGCACATGTTAATGACCTGTTCCTTTGTTTTCTACTTTCTTGGGGAATGGAGATTAAAACAAGAGCAGTTTCTCCAGTAGTGACAGCACAAGCCTCTCTGAAACATTTTAAGTGTAGCTGATAATCAAGGACAGGAAAAGCTGCTGCTGATAAAAGAAAAACTTGAATCCAATAATGTTACTGTAATATTTACTTTGACCTTTGGTAATGTGAAATGTGCAACAATCAAATCTGTAAGGATCTGACAATGAAATTGAGAAGGCTGGTGTTCTTTCCTGATGATGTCTTTTTCTCCTAGTGGAAATTATCTCAGAACCACAGCATGACCTATGAAAGTCCTGCTTTTACTTGCATTGTGGGCAGTATACAGATGCCTGCTCTTATTTAGTCTCAGGGTTTAATACATAAGCATTTAAAGAGTTTAGTGATTTTAACAGCCAATAGTGTCTTTAACATAAAATCAACTCAACTCAAACCAACTCATCACCTCTCCTGTTATTTTGGGGTGAATTTTATTCATGTGAGAAGGAATCATGTTTCTCAATACATGTCAGAAACTTCATCTTTCTCTCTCACTTTCTTGGTCTCCTTCTGACTATACATACACATAAACCTAATCAGATTTCAAACCCAGGGGAACATTTCTGACAAAACTTCAGCCATTGGGAGAGTTCTTTATTCGTCTCATTTTATGATCTTAAAGTAATAAAAAGACATCCTGAAGTGAAAAGCAGACCCAGAAAAACAGAGCAGATCAGTTTCATTCCTGCTTTTCATGCACACTTCTGTGGGGGCAGGAGAGGAGCCTTGGAGAACTGCTTACATAACAGAGGAGGATTTAGGAGCATGAAGAAAAAAGAAAAATTGCATGAGAAACATAGAACAATTAGTCTCAACCTTCACAAAACCAGTAATTTTCATTGACTAATTATGAAATTTATGAAGTAAAAAAACCAACCAGCTAACTAAGAAGAATTAACTTTTTGTGAAAAGGAAGATGTGACTGCTTTTATTGGAAATTTTCCCAGAAATTCTAAAAAAAACCCCCAAATCAAAAAAACAAAACCTAAAATTCCCCCCAAAACACATGCGTCCTAGCATATGCTGTGCAAAAAATAACCTCAGAAAACATTATCTTCTTTTCCTAGCATTCTTAAGATTCCTCAGTGGGCAATATGTTCACTAAAACTGCAGTGAAATACTTCACAGCATCACTTGTCAGACACGCTGGCTATGTAAAAGAATAGCAAAATGACCTAATTTCAAAGACAGAACAAAACACATCTGAATAATTCCAGTAATTTTGGAAGGTCTGGAGTTTCTCCTACTTGACTTGCACACAGGTACAGACCATAAGATATTATCCAATATCCCAAGTATCTGAAGAGTACTGCTAAGTCTATACTAGCAAAACAACCACAGACCTTTGTTTAAGAAAACAACTGCAGTAGACGTTTACAGCAGGAAACAACTGAAGGACACCAAAGGAAACCATAGTTTCACTCTGACTTTTAAAGAATGGAATGTGAGAGTCAACCATAGTTGGTGTATTTGTACTTGGGAAATGCAAAACCTGAGGAAAAAAAAATCCATAATCACGGCAATAGAGGTGTTTTAGAGGATTCAAAATTAAGTGCACATGTTTAGTCTGATAAGATAACAGCTAGAAGTAGCACCTTAGCAGAAAATATTCAGAGATTAGTATGTGTTTAAGCTAAAAAAAATTAATTCATAACAAAAATATTAGTAGATTAATCACAGTAAGACCTGAGTTTCTTACTCTTTATTACCTATAGGTTTCTTTTCCCTCTTCAGTTTCTGATACCTCATGGGCTTGTACATCTCTTCTTTTAGAATTAATAGAAGTGGTATTTACTTTTAGGGTAATTGTTTTGTTTTTTTTTCCAGTGCAACATTGTCCATTTCTCCTATGATATATGATGTATTTCTTCACACTAGTGATGTATTTTGTCCAAGATACAAACACTCTGTCTGCATTCATCTACCTCTAAACACTCACAAATTTTCTTGGCTTAGATTCTATGCATTCATTTTGTGAATGCTGGTTTTGAACTTTTAGTATCGTTATATTATTATGCAGTCTCTTCATCATGTTGAAAGTGTCATAGTCTTTTTTGTCATCCTTACATTTCCACCCATGCTAGATGATTTTCTTTGCTGAAATTCAGCTGTGTGGTTTGAAAGTAACCTTAGATCCATTCAAGGATTACTAAAGTCAACAGGGAGGTTCCTGTTCATTCTAGTGAGTTTTGTTTCAGACTGTTCGTTGGCCCAAATATTCTTCATTCATCACACCAACAAATGCAAAAAGATGCAGGAGTATTTTTAGATAGAAACAGATCAAGTTGAAAAACCTGCTGCATTCAGTTACAGAGCTTACTGATCCCTGTAAACAGGACTGAGCTTCAGATTTAACCTTAAATCATCAGATGTTTCCAGCAAAAATAAGCAAGGACACATTTTGTTAAATTAGTCTCAAAACAACCAGGTATATTTTCTTATTATTTTACTGGATATACACAGTCAGGATCTATGATTTCCTCAGTGAACCCTGGATTTACTTAAAAGACAACTTCTTTTTTCAATGTTTATGTTCTAGACTCTGTAACACTGGGGAGAATCCAAGCACATGAAAGATGTGAAGAATATGCTTCATTAACACCTTACTGTCATTGTTTTATTTGCTGGACTTCATTACATTCATGTATTTGGAGACACCTGTAAAAATATTTCAAGATATAAGCAGTTTTGTTACCTAGTGCTTTTTTATAATACCTCTTTACCTATAAATCTGGCAGCAACTTGATTGATGTATTCACTTGCAGGTTATCCAGTCCTTGGATGGGTGATGGCCTGTTTTGTTGTGTTGAAATACTACAAGAACAATTTGTGAGAGCAATGTATTTCTGCAGTTTTAAGAAAATCTATGTTCACATCCATTCTCAAAAAGGGAGACAAGATTGCCACCATAAAATGATAAACTCAAGAACAGCAAGAAGTTAGGAAATTAAATGGTTAAAAGTTTTAGAGTAAAAATCTTAGGTATGCTGAGCACAAGTATAATTTTAAAGTAAGCATTTAGTAATGTAAGCTCTCCTTCTACAAACCATTCCTCCACTGTCCCAGAAGGAGACATTTTTTATGTTATTTTACCTTTAAAGACAAGCTTTAAATAGCAAAATTTTTAAGACACATGCTTAAAGAACAAAAGGAACAGAAACTGTCCTTATGCTTGCATCAGTCTATTGTCATTGGATAATCACAGATTTTAACTACTTTCAGGTACATAAAGACAGGTGAGAAATTGCATGCATGCAATGTTATTTTAAAGGAATTATTCATTTTCCCAAGCTGCTCACATATGGATGTTCGGCGGTAGCGGTGATGCACTGTGAGCTGTTTTCTTTTAGAAGAATAAAACCAAGAGGAAAAACGGACACAAATTACCAACTGTGCATTTGCAAAGTTTAAAAGAGTAGCTCTATGAGACATTGGAAAAGAGATTGGTGGGGACAACACCAGAGTCTGACCCCCGTTAACATAAAAACGAGGTGCTGTTACTATGGCAACCAGCTTTGATTACAGGTGGAGGTAGTTGACATTTTTCCTCTCTCTCTAATCTCCCTATAGGCTACATAAGAACTCAGGAAAATACATCTTTTATGGAGGTACAGATTTTTGTTTCAAAAAGTATGGAGCAATTTTATCCATTGCACAGCACTGTTATTCCCGACTGGAAATGCAGAAAGTACAAAACATCCACCTGTGAGGCTGGCAGGATGCCACATGATTTGGACAACTTGCATTCATTTGTATTGACTGTGAATTTCAGCCAATCTCTGGTGTTATTGCAAATCAGAGGATATACACTGAATACCTAAGCTTACATCAATTTCTTCTTCCATGTCTTTTAAAAGCATCCTTTCAATATGGAATAGGCCATAACTCCCCTTTTTGTTTCTCCCTGTACTTCATGGAATTGACTCAATACCACTGAGATAGTTGACAAACACTTTCCTGCAACATAAACATACGCGCAGGCACCAATCTATCTATTCCTTTCTTGGACAGAGTTAAATACCCTATGACTTATATTTGCATTATCATTGTGAAAATGGGCTTGTTGGCTTCTTAGCTAGAACAGTAAGAATGATTTGCTTTATTATGGAAGTTACTAGTGTGTTATTTATGAACTTCTCTTACTTAAATGTATTCACATTCCAGAGATCAAGCTTGGCAAATGCCGTAAATTTTCACAGAAAGCAGAGGACCCTGCAACATAGATACATTTTTGAACAAACTCAGCTTTTGGCATTGAGTAAAGATGATTTTACGTGTAAATGCTGGTTTAACACTTACACGAGGGCTAATGAACTTCAGTTTCCCTATATTTAACGTATATACATTTCCTCAAAGCAGCTTCATTGCTCAGTTCAAAATGTCTTCTTCATGATGCAGGCTGAAGATGGGAAAAACAATGGCTCAAGTTTTCATTTGTAAAATAAAATTTTATTTAATAACTATGATTTTCAGGAAGTCACATGTAACAAAAATAATAGTTTTCCAAGGAAAAAACATCTTAACCTTTGGCAGTAGTCACTGCAAAATGAAATTTAAGATAATCTCTGTGAACAGTATTTTTTAATTTGGTTTCAAGTGCAGGAGTGGGTTTTTCCTTAACATTTCTATTAACATTTAAGTATTTCAGATGCATCAGAATTCTAAATGTAAGACCCAACTCCTTTGTTCTTTAGTCGATCCAGAGTGCTAGGCAGCTTAATATAAAGTTGTAATCTGTAGGATTTTCTCCATTGTTTTTCATTTGGCAATTCTTCTTTTATAAGACTCATAAAGGCAACAGTCTGTAAAATCCGTTTCAGGTTTTCTTGCTCAGTTGTACTAATCTTGGTATCTTTTTCTTTCTCAAGAGGCTGGTGTCTTTTTTTTTTTTCTTTTCAATTAGAATTCTCTGAATGATTCTTCATGATGTGGAAAGTCTTCATCTCTTCAAGGAATCTGATTTAGTTAACCTAAAGTGACCTCAATTTTGTACACAATAGAAATAATTTGTTTTCTTTACCTCTACCTTTTAACACAGTCATGCTTAGCTGATCTTTTCTGGTAACCTCAGTCAGAACTTAAAAAAAGGATTTAGGTAAAACATTATAGGAACAGAAAAGCTAATTGAAATTTCAATAAAAAATTAATTGCCACATCCCACTACAATAAAGAGGTCAAATCATCCTCTCATGCTCATAGTGCACATTGTCAGAAATACACTGATGCAGAAAAAAGACCAGTAATGGTACCATTGATCTTGCATTCATTTGCAAACATTTATTAACCCTGTTCTCATCACAGTACTGTGAGCATACCCACAGGGATAGGAAATGTCCAGATGTATGCTATCACATTTACACTATTTTGCACACATTTATATAGTCATATAAGATGTAATTCCAGGATGCTTCTAATTATGAATTTCTATCAGCTAAGTAAAAAATGCTCTGGAAAATTCCCTGGAAGTTTTTCCTGTATTTCCACAGCTTTTAGACACAGCATGATGGGTCCTTTCTTGCTGGCTGTGTTTTCTCCCACTCAAATACATGTCTGTTCACTGCAGAAGATCCTTTTGGGAATATGTCCATACAGCTTATTATTTTTCCTAACCCAAACTAATCCCAAACCTATTGTAGCTTCGTAACTTTGAAACACTTAGATTTTTCCCATGTTTTCTCCCCACTAACCTGGCCCTGTTGGTTGATGCTTTCAGGAATTCTGATGGACATTAATGGACGTATATTTTTCTTATATAGCAGCTATAGTAGTGATGGAAATCCATTGTGATCTGTCTGTAATATTAATGGTCTACTTCTACTACAAAATGAATGTAAAACATCTGTGTCACATTTTCCATGTCTGGACCAGTTACCTTTTTATTTTGTGCTAATAATGAAGTCCTATCTTGCTTGCTTGCTTAATCTGCTTACAATACATGGAGAAACAAGTGTGTAATCAAGAATACAACCCAAGAATATAACTTCTCCTGGATATTTTAATTAATTACATCAAATTTGCTGGTGGTAGATGAAGTTTTCATGAAAGATTTAAGGTCTTTTCTATCTAATTTTGATATCTGGATAGAACTACAAGAAGAATCAGGAAAATCATGACATGATTCTATGATTCTATGATTCTAATATGTAGCAGATTCAGCTGGTAAAAAATGACATGAAAATTATTGTGCAGCAGGAAAATCATGACATAGTTGTCACCATAGGAATGTGGTGGGACAATTTGCATGATTGGACTGCTGCAGCGGATGGCTACAGGCTCTTCAGAAGAGACAAGCAAGGAAAGAGAGGTGGTGGGGTTGCACTGTATGTCAGGGAGTGCGTTGACTGCTTTGAACTCAGTGTTGTGAGTGAGAAGGTTGAATGTTTGTGGGAGAAGATAAGGGGAAAGGCCAACAAAGCAGATATCCTGGTAGAAGTCTGTTCTAGACCACCCAACCAGGATGAAGCTACAGATGAAGTGCTCTCCAAACAACTGGGAGAAGTTTCATGATTGCTTGCCCTTGTTCTACTGGGGGCTTCAACCTACCACAGGTCTGCTGGAAATACAACACAGCAGAGAAGAAACAATCCAGCAGGTTCTTGGAGCATGTGGAAAATAACTTCCTAATCCAGCTGTTGAGTGAGCCAACTCGGGGGAGACACCTGGCTAGATATACAGCATCTGCCTATATTTTTAGTGACAGAAATTTTGCCTCAGTACCTTTAGAAACTGAGCTGTGTCTAGACTGTGGAGTAAATAAAGGATGGTGTAGAAATATCATCTTGAAAATTATTGTACATCTTTTTGTATGCACAGGTTTGTTAAGCCCAACTGAATACTTTCAAACTCTATTATTTTAAGAGTCAGTATTCATGTGCACAAATAATCAATAAAGCAAATTAGAAAAGGGGTCAGAAAAGGACTCCCCTAATTAGTCAAGAGCTAGTTAAGAAAAAAGATTTCCTTTATTTGTTTTGAAGCAAGTCTTATGTGCTTTAAAAAGTAATAGGTTAAGCTAAATAGCACTGAAATGTGAAATAAATGGTATCGAAATTGGTACATGCCATTCCCAGCTTGACATTCAAGACTAAATCAACAGCTAATTGCACCAACATCTGACAGGGAGGCCAATACTACACTTTGTGGGTAAGAAGTTTTCCAGGGCTAAATAGCAAAGGCTATTTAGGTTAACTACTGGGATTAACAGTTTTTTATCTCAATAACAAAGAAATAGGGAATAATAAAGTGATTTTGGTGCAACCACTGGAAACATTTTGTGTTTCCTGATCTTTTTCCTTCCTTTGCCTTTACTCACGTCAACAAAGCTTGAAGACAGGCCTTTTCATCTCAGTCTGTATTGAAAAACAGCATGGAGTGCTGAAAAGGGAATGGCTTTTGCTGCATTCCTTCATGTTTAGGGAAATATCTATTTAGAACTTTTTTTTTTCTTTTTGAGGAAAAAAGTTTAAATCAAACTCAGCATTGGTTTCTCTTCCTAATTTGAATAAAGTGCAAATTTGAATAACCTTCAGCTATTTTAAGTGTTATTTTAAGCCCTCTTATCTTCCATAGCTAATAAACCCATTTCAAGGAAAAAGATGTAAAATTAAACTTAGACTGTAATTACACTGCCCCAGGAGGAAAATCTGCCTGCTGCATATAGAGTGTGTTAATATCATTACCAGCCTAGAAGAAAGGATTTAATAGATTTCGAGATAGTGGTTGTATGAATGCTAGGACATTGCTGATTTCAGCAGGAGCAGCAGTAAAGCAAGGCAGAAAATCATACTTAACATTTCAAATTCAGAGAATCAGAGAAGCAATGAATAAACCATGTTGGGGAAGATAAAGAAGGCAAGGAAACTAGCATGGATATATTAGGCAACTTTCTTTAATTGTATTGTTAAAGAACTTAAATCTGGTTATGATCACAGCATGACATGTATCGAAAATGGCTTTAACAAAATCTGTGTTATACTACACAGTTTTGTATTTGTCTAAGGCAAAACTATGCCCTAAGCATTGTATCTTCTAGGGCTACAAAACCAAAACCAAAACCAAAACCAAACAAAACAATAAAATCTGTGTTTTGATTTATCATGTAGTTAGTGATGGTCAGTTACTATTCAGTTGCAAGTATTATTGCAAGGAATATTAATCACTCAAGATATAGCAAGCTGTTTCACTTTTCTTTTGTCTGTTTACATTTAGAAAGCCAAAGAAGTTTTGAACAATTGTTTTATATAGACTTATTACACATTCTTCAGAACTGCCACAATACTTACCGTAGAAGAATGTATGCATAAAGTCACTTTATAGGTAAGGAGACAAAGTGAGAATATGAAATAGATTTCCAATCCCTTTCTATTAAAAACCTAAGCATTTCTTTTGCAAGTATCTCTGCCAGTTCAATGGAACAGTAGCATAATACACCATCAAGTGCAATCAATGGTATTTGCTGACATGAACATTTTAATTATGCATTACAGAAATGTAGTCACATTTGGAGGATCTTTATACTTGTATCCTCAATTTATAATTTCAACATTTCCATATGTCATAGCTTGATCAATTGAAGGGCACAGGAAGTCCTTATGTATACATTACAATGACACAGTATCTGCAATAAAAATGCAGCACACAGCAATCTTCCTCACTGTACCTGCAACACTTTTCAGTCTGTGATATTAGAAGTGATGCTATGTAGCTAGTGATAATGGCAGGCCTTGCCATCATTCCCTTGCAAGGACTGACCAAACACAGTGACCAAGAAATAAAACTATAAGCTGTCTGGAAGTGTCAACGGACTTCAAAAAAGCTGTGCCTGCACTGAAATAATTTTCTCATTACCACAGAACTTTTGCTTTCCACAAAGCGACCCTGAAATCAGCAATGTTTTCCGCAGCCACACAGACAACGTGTCTTTCCATCTCAACGCTGTTTAACTCCCAGTTGCCAAACTGGCATCCTGTGTAGCACAAATGAGCTTTAACTATGTAATTCACAGATCCTTCTGTAGCAAAAATTGTCATTGCTCAGCAGTACAAGCTGTATGTTTAACATTAAAAGGGATTCAGGAGACGTAATCTGCCACTCAAATCACATTTCACTAGAGCTGTGCAGGGCTCTGGAGCATAAACATGAGTTTGCCAGTTTGAATTTGAGTTGGCAGCAGCACAGCAGCAACAGAAAGGAGACTGACAGCAAAAGGTCAAGTGTGATGAGCAGATCTAGAAGGTGTCTGCTCAGCAGTGGTATTTAGCAACATCATCTGTAAATGGGACAAGATGAGGTGGCCTGAAGACAATCTGTAGGAGACAGAGGAAGCAGAATGAGTCTCAGAGCTCTAATGTAAACGGAAAGTAGATAGAAGCTGAAAAGAAGTGCTGCTTTCATAATAAGAATAGAAAGGAAGCTAGCAGACTACAACACTGGTCTAGATAAAAGAGGAGGAACAGACATTACAGTATTTCAGAGAAAGATTAAGGTTATGAGGCCTGAGAAATATTCCCAACATTGTATTGCTATCTTCATGTATACTGACACAATTTCTTAAGGAAAAAAAATGAAGTAGGCTTGAAAGAAAATTGAAAAATCACAATGGAATATATGTTTTACAATTGTTCAAATAAATTACTATTTTTACAACAATAAAGAAACAAACAATTTGTCTTTTCATGGCACTTGACATGGGCCAGCATATTGTACATAACTCATTAACAGAATTAATGTAAATTTCATTGTCTCACACTGGAACTAGGGCTCTGTATTGCCTTTCCAGGTGAATGTTGCAAGAGAAATTGCATCTCCTCAAGCTTTCTTTTACCAGTCAGTGGAACTTGAACTTTTTTTTGTCCAAATTGAGATTTTCCACAAAAGAAGTCATATCCCAGACACTGTATGTGAGCCCTTCAATTAGGGTATCCTCCCAGAAGACAGAGGAGGTGGATTTAGACCCACCTCTGAAAAATGAGGCATTAAATTTATCTCCCCAGCATTCTGGGCAAATGTGCTATCTATCAAATTATTGTGGAAGACTAAGACCACCTTTGGGAAGGAAGAAACCGAAAGAAAGACTTTTGAAAGAAACCACCCAATAGAGAAACACAACTTGTGAATTCTTAGTGAAGATTTTGTATAGTCTTTAATAAGGTGCGCAACCTCAGGCAAGAGAAGAATGAAGGATATATCCACATAGTCTGTGCTTTTCATCTCCCTCTAAATGAGGCAGAAGTTTAAATGATGCAAACTTGCACACTAATGTAGTCCACCATAAGACATCTACATGGGTTTTTTTTGCTGTTGCATTTTAAATTGCAATGTAACAGCAACGTAAGAATCTAATTAAACAACACAGAAAGTGAATTCTTTTTTATTTTTTAAACTGGTTCTTCAGAGTGTCAACAATTCCTATGATTTCAAATAACCTATTAGATCTAGGAGGTCTTTCTTCCTAACTTTAACCTAAAAATGTTGGACCAGAACTCATTTACAAAAAAAGAGGCAGCGAAATGTTTCTTATTTCAAGCATACACATAACCATTTTGCTTATTTATTTCATTATTAACACTGATGAAAGTTAACAGTTCCAGGTGCTTTGATAATTTTTTCTTAGAACTATTAACAGAGAAAAAAGTATGAAAACATGCTGAAAGGAATGGGAAACAGTCCACTAAGGACTGTGAGCCAGGGCTGTGGGTTGGGCGTTTTTATCTCTGAAAAAATTATTGCTTTGCCCTTGTCATAGAGCTTTTACCTTCTGTCCTTTCAGTTCACTGATATCTTGATACAGAAAATCTATAGCAGGAGCTAAAAATAAAATGCATGGTTATTTATTTGAATCAGGTGAACTTCTGTCATATAACCAATACAGCAGAAAAAACATGTATATTGCATTCAGAGGACATTTGATGGAAAGTAATGCCAAATTTTAAATCTCTTCTATTTGCCAGTAACAAAAATAGTATGTCATGTGCTTAACCTAATGATTAATTTCTTCAACAGTCACAGAAAAATATCATGCCTATTATTTTTGGCTAAAGATATGTTAACAAATATCACTTACTGAAAGGATAAAATAAACCACAGCACTGTATATAAATATTGAGTAATGACTAAGTCTTAATAGGCTTTGTTAAGCCTTGAAATTCTCATAAAACTTTTTGCAAATTACTTTGATCTGGGTACCAGAATGAAACTATTACTTTTTTAAAGTAGGATTTTTCAACTTTGTCTGGGGGCCAGGGGCACAGAAGAGACGTATGAATCAAAGCCTAGCAAATTCATGTTACTGTTAAATTATGTTCTGATTTCATAATAAATAATCTCTCTAGCCTTCTGAAAATTTCAACCTTAACATCTTTGGCATTGTAGAAGTTACTAAAACTTTTGAAGTTTAAGGCAATGTAGGGTACAGCCCTGTAAAGCTGATTTTGTTTGGCTGCAAAGTTATTTCACTTTTTTTTTTAATTTATTAAACTTTACCCCATTATCTTAGACTGCTCTGCAAGAAGAAGATCCCAGAAGATGTTTCCATATTACTCCTAAACAGTCTTTTTAACAGTCTGTGGATTACAACTACCTTGCAATTTTTGGTGTTTGGATTTTTTTCATGGTGAGAATTTAAGGAGGAGAAGAGTAAAAAACTCTAAAATAGTATTTGAATATGACAGAAAGAGTAATATGAGGCATCAAATGTGCTGTGGCAACTATGGAAGAGCATTCACATGCAGCTGTAGCAGAGTTTTAGGATAGAGTTCAAATACAAGCCAAGCTCTACCCCAAACCCATGTTTTCCTGGCAGAAAAAAACAACATTATACATGAAAGATGAGGTGGAACATAAGCCATCACATAAACTGAATAATGACCCAGGCTCAGACAGAAGCAATCTAAGTTCAAATTTCATTAAGACCCAAAGTAAGGTGATAGAAAAAACACATCACAGGAAATTTAACGGTACTGCTCGCTTAGCAATGTGCTAGTCATCCTCATGAAAGGATTCAGAGCATACCTCTTGGGAAATGTCCATATTGCCACAGATATAACATAAATTTGAAGATATTAAAGTTCACCCCACCTTCCGAACCTAATCTTGAGAGATTTATTAAATTTTATTCTGGAGAAGATGACCTTAAGAGACACTTTAATTAAAAACACACTTGCAGGAAAGCACACCTGCAGAAAGAAGGGCACAATCTAAGAAGTTGGGTGTACAGCTGCAAATAATATTTTCTTCCTGTCATAACCACACAAAAAGAATGAAGGCTGCTTCTGGTTTGACATTGACTGACATGTTTATGGTTATGTATAGAGAGTAAATATCCTACTTATTCAACTTTTCTGCTCTTCTTCCATCCTCCAACATCTCCCTCTAAACTTCTTGCCTCTAACTGTAGGTTACCTGCAAATTCTTTGTACACTGTAATTCCTTGGAGGGGGGGAACCAGCAGAAATGAAAAAAACGATGTGAGGGAAAACAGAATGGCATTAAACTGGCACCTAACAAATCACCTTCAAATTCCTCAACTCAGCCTGCAAGTAAAGCAAAGGTCTATTTCTGTTTCTTCTCCTGCTGTCTTCCATCACATTGTGCTTCATCCCTCTGGTTTTATCCCTTTCACATCCTGCCTTAGTTTGGCTCTTCTCCCCAGGTCTTAGTGTAGCACAAGCTTCAGCTCCCCAAACTAAACAGGCTCCTAACCTTCCTTCTTGAAAAAATTGCTCCAAATAGCTGTTCTCCTGGTGAATAATACATTTTCTCTGTAACCTGACACTGATTTTCACCTATACACACAGAAAGTTCCTGACATCTCCTGCATCTTTTGAAGCAATTTTGTCTTTTAGTCCAGAAGCTTCACAGAGAAAATGCTTCTATTCATACTTTATTTATTAACTAATCTCCTTATACTTAAGGCATGAATTATTTGGAAGTTTTTCATTGCTTACAGGTAGGAGTATTTGCCAGTAAAACAAAAATGCATTTTTGAAATGGTTAGCTAGCAAACAAATTTTCAATTTCTAGATTTAGAGCTTGTGTTTGCTTTGCTTTATTCAGTAGCCACTAAACAGCACTGAACAGCACTGACTGTAAAGCATTGTGCCTTAGACTGTCCACAGAAATTCCTTCACTCATTTTTTAGATCTTTCTCAAGTGGAAGAAAATAGTTCAACTGGCACTAACGTTTCAGGTAAAACAACAAGTACATGAAAGCACCATGTGTGTGTTTACATATATGTATATGTCCTAGGGCGAGCTCAGGGAGAATGGAAACCTCCCGCGGAGCAGAAGGGCAAAAGCTCGCTTGATCTTGATTTTCAGTACGAATACAGACCGTGAAAGCGG